>JANJGK010001454.1:75000-196190 GCA_039081455.1 Macrobrachium rosenbergii | reverse complement strand
GTGGGTGTAGACAGGTGTATTCCTAGTGTGTGTATGTGTGTGTGCGAGTGTGTGTGTAGACAGGTGTATTCTTAGTGTGTGTGTGGGTGTATGTAAACCAGTGTATTCCTGGTGTGTGTACCTCTGTGTGTGTAGGCCAGTGTATTCCCGTATCTGAACTGGAGAAGTCATGAGTTAGTAGGAGTGGGTCTTAACGCTGGTTTGTGTGTGTGTGTGCGTATGTATGTGTGCATGTTTGTGTGTGTTTGGGGATGGGGGGCTCAGTAAATGCAGTAAACATGGAATGTAGGCCTAAAGTCTCAAATGACCACTCACATAGGCATTCACTGTCATTCACTGTTGGTAGGGAACAAAACTCCTTTGTGGAGAGAGGAATATTACATATTGTAAAAAATATTGTGCAAATCTTAATAGAGAGAGAAAAAAGTAAGGGTCCCTCACCACCCGTAGCCTCTATATAACAGAACTTTCTTGTCCTTTTACTATAAATATATCTATAACTGATAAAGCACATTTAAAAATTGATATACATATCAATCTACACTAAGCAGTATGTTGTATATATATATATATATGTATGTGTATTTATACATACAGATATATAGTCTATACACACATATATATGCATACAGTTATATTGATAAGAAAATAACAAGAAACCATTTACAGGTGTGACATACTCATTTGTGCTCTGGAGAGAGAGAGAGAGAGAGAGAGAGAGAGAGAGAGAGATTGACTTGCGACTGCTACAACTGGCGTCACAACACCTATAGGTTATTGGCGCCGTAATAAAATTTCATAGGTAACTATAGATATAAGTAAATAAATTTAAAAGGGGTTTCATATAGGAAATATATCTAATATATATGTATATGTTTATAGATTTAATCATATCTGTAAATTCATATTTTTTTCTGTTCTAATAATCGATGTGAGCTTAAGTTTCAATTCAGTGGCCACTTTGGTGGGTGGCTTGTTCAATAAGAACCGGTTTCACCTTCTGAATAATAATAATAATAATAATAATAATAATAATAATAATAATAATAATAATAATAATAATAATAATAATAAAGTCTGTGGTTTTGTCAGCGCTGCGAAATATAAAATTCATCTTATCTCAGTCCAATCTATGATACTTTTCCCAACAATTTTTTGCCACTGACTTGAAATCAGAGAAGAAAAAAAAAATAGATGAATAAATAAAGATATAAAAATGTATTGAACTATGAATCCATTGTTAGGAGAGGGTCGAGGAGAGTAAGATGGAAGAAAGAGACTATGAAAGGAGGTACAGTAAAGGAACGAAAGTATCTCATATTTTTTATTGTCACTGAATGAGATATTTTCTTTTTTTAAGTATGTACTTATCTTTCATAAAATTTGAAAACACGTTGGTAAAGGTTATTTGATTCGTTATGCATTTCCTCAATCGAGAGAGAGAGAGAGAGAGAGAGAGAGAGAGAGAGTAAAAAATTCAATATACTTTATCCCATTAAAAATAGCTATTAAATAAACCTCTATATGAAGGTTCTTATACATAATGTACACTTTAGAAAGAGTTAATATCGCCAGTACATTATAGGAAAATACGTATATACCAGTGGTTCTCAATCTGGGGTCGCCAAATTTCCAAGGGGGCGCGAGCCCCAGGGGAAAGTTGAAAATTCTCTAATTATATTCGTTATTCTCTTCAACAAGAGTCGCTAAGAAGCACAGTCAAGTATCTCGCTAATTAATTCTCAAAAGAATAAAAAAAAAACTTTCTTTTTTTATTTTTCTTTAAATCTGGGGGGGGGGGATTTTGCTTTTAGATGCAAGGGGGAAGGGGCGTGGAGGGAAGGACCCACTCTGAGGGGGGGCGTGTTAATAAAAAGGTTTATAACCACTGATATATATTACATAGGCCTACCCCAGCAGTGCTGTTATCAGATAAATAAACACAGCAAAACAGCACGGCACAATACCTTTACACTTATCAGGAATATAAAATTGTAAGTTAACAAAATGATATATATTCAATTCTAATAAAAAAAACAATCGTTATTTGACGATTTTCTGCATATTCATTGTTTAGTGCTCGCCGGTGGAGGCAGGTGTGTGGTGCAGAGAGAGAGAGAGAGAAGAGAGAGAGAGAGAGCTGAATGAATGGCCGCCGTTAAAGAGATATTTCCTAACTGTTTGTGAAACGGGTTGAGGGAGATTTGTGGTGGGGAGGGAGGGAGATATTGGTGGGGGATGGTTGGGTGGGGTGGGGGGGGAGGAGAGGGACGGGGGGTGGACCAGGGAGATCCCAGCCTCACCACTTGCTGGCTGTGACTGCTTGCTGCTGCCAGTGTATCTGTAGACTTTGTTCGAGGTGGTTGTACTTCGTTGTCTCAAGCCCGAGGGATGGAAGGGGGCCAGGGGGATCCCCCTACACACCGTGTATGTATATTACATACATTGAATGTATATATATGTACATTCACTGATATATATATGTATATGCATGCTTACTGTATACATTATTTTAAGGAACTCGAGAATATTCATTCTCAGGGTTGACTAGAACCTCGTGGTCAATCCTGGAAGCGTAGTTATAGTAACTTTTTTTTTTTTTAATTAGGATGAAATGCCCATTCGGGGCAGGGATTAGGATGGGAGACATGTATACTATGTTTTTTTAATTGCCTTGCTTGCAGGCATTTTTATTCTGTATGCCTTGGGCATGCAATCTTTACATTTGCTTTCTGAATGTGAAATGTGTGGGCATTTTTACTGTGAATGTTGCTGTACTGACCCAGTTCAGGCAAAGAATGTACAGGAAATGGCGGATTTGGGTGGTCATTTCAGCCCCTTAGGGCTTAAAGTTAATGCTATCTGGAGCCCCTGTTACACACACACACACACACGCACACACACTCACACAAACAAACTAAACCCCTCTCTCTCTCCCCCCCCCAGCCGCCATATTGTTCCTCCAAGGTTCAGGCCCACCAAAATGACCAATTTTTATTTTTATTTTTTTTGTCATTTATGATAATACGTCTTGTTATCGCGTCTATTTTATTACTAGAATAATTTCCGAAGCATTTTGTAGCATGTTTTGTATTGAGAGAGAGAGAGAGAGAGAGAGAGATAATTTGGCCGTCTTTCTTAGGTTAAAGCTTCGTTTGTGACGACCACTTGTATGTTCGTTATTCCAAGTATATATTTGTTTTAGTTATGTTATTTTCCAAGGGATGATGTTTCATGTAGTCACGTGCACATACGTACACACGCATACATACGTACATACACATACACGCATACATACATACACACGATCGTAATTCTCAGTCACAAACGTTTCCTGTGTCATAATTTGAATCCTTCAGTTTTCGTCAAATCAATCGACGTCTTTTGGATTCCGATTTTGTGAGAGAGAGAGAGAAGGAGAGAGAGAGAGACGGAAAGGAGAGAGAGAGAGAGAGAGAGAGAGAGAAGGAGAGGAGGGAGAGAAGAGAGAGAATGTTTGTCCCTTATTTTGGGGCAATTTCCGAGGGATTAGCGGACCCTCCCTCCCCTCCCCCCCTCTCCTACAGTCTCTCTCTCTCTCTCTCTCTCTCTCTCTCTCTCTCTCGTCACAAGCACGCTAGACCTATACCCGATCAAGTTAACGCCTTCGCTCACAGACATTTTCATTATATTATCATCATTATTAACATCATTATTTTACATACGATGAATAATAATGATCATAGGTGTTGTATAATGAACATTGTTATCCAGGGTATGAAAGCAGTTAGGCCTTAGTGCATTGGGGGGACGGGGACTCCTTGGGGGGAAGTGTTTTCTTCTTGCCTGGCTGGGACCGGCTCGGTGGCCTCCTCCCCCCATATACCCCAGGTATCCAGCAACCCCCTCCCTCCCCCCCTTAAGCCCGACAGATATCTACCTCCCCCCACTCCACAACCTTTCGCTCTTCTATTTTTTTTTTACACATCGCCTATATTGTCCCGTTAGGATAGTGTTGCCATCAGGCGTGTTCTATCTTTGTGACGTTCTCTCTCTCTCTCTCTCTCTCTCTCTGTCGGTTTTATATGTAGAAATAATTCGGTATATGATTTCATCATTAGCTTCGTACAAGACGTAGCAATTATTCTCTCTCTCTCTCTCTCTCTCTCTCTCTCGGTTTTTGTATGTAGAAATAATTCGGTATATTTTCATCATTAGCTTCGTACAAGACGTAGCAATTATTATAAATATAATTATTATTATTAATTTTAATAATAATAATATTTGGATTTATATACTTCAAATATGACGCCATGTTTTATAATTAATAATGATAAAATAATGCAAAATTAACGGAACTTTAAAAAACGTTCAAAGTTTATTAGATTACAATGTACATTTACAACGTACATTTACGAAATGTAAATGTAAGAAAACCGACGTAAACTGTAAATGAACTCACTGTTATGATATAAATCAAGTAAAAATCGTAACAAAAGTAATGAGCAAGATTCCTTTAGTTTGAATTCGTTGGTCTTATAACGGTCCCCACTCTCTCTCTCTCTCTCTCTCTCTCTCTCTCTGTATATGTCTGTGTATGATCATACGCCCAGTCATGTATGTATTTCCCACATAATTCGAATCCTTCGAAATTTCCGTCAGACCAATCTAATTTTGACAAGACGTTCCAGGAAACTTAATGGCCTATTTTGGCATCCATTTTTCACACTCTTCTTCGTCTCCTGAAGTGGCCTTATGCCAGCAACCTCATTAGAATAATATATTAGGGGATAATAATGGATTCTTATAGATTCCTATATTAAGTATATAAAGCTTTATAGAAGTGATATTAAGCATTATAAAGCCTGGGTCTAAAACGAATGAGTAGTAAATCCGTAATGCAACTAATTGAATTAGCTTACCAAGGCGTCAGTGTAAATGAGAGAGAGAGAGAGAGAGAGAGAGAGAGAGAGATTTAATTACACAGATCGGAGTTACATATGTTCTAAAAAACTTGCGTATGAGAGAGAGAGAGAGAGAGATTTGATTGCACAGATCAGTTATATATACGTTCTAAAAACTTGCGTAGGCTATACGAGAGAGAGAGAGAGGAGAGAGAGAGAGAGAGCTTCCGCAGGCATACACATACGTTCTAAAAACAACGAGAGAGAGAGAGAGAGAGAGAGAGTCATAACGGCTAAAGAATTCAAACTGAAAACGGCCACTATCGACCTTATCGTCCCCTGAAATAAAGGCGAGAATTTTCCGTTATAAACCTTAAGAGCCGTTAAGGATTTTTTCTCCATATTTTTACTTTTTTTTTTACAATATTTATACTTTTACGACTTTTATTACAATAATTTACATAAAGTTTAATACGATTTACGTTTTCAATGTGTTAGTTACGTCGACATTTACGAATATATAAAGTAAACTTCAATATGGTGGGTGTAAGACAAGGGTGTTTGTCGCCTATAGGCCTACTTGTGGGTCAACTTCCAAGGGATTAGCGGGATCTCTCTCTCTCTCTCTCTCTCTCTCGCCAATACCAGACGTTATAATCGTCTGATATTTGCAGGGAGAGAGAGTATATTTCTCCCTTAGCTTCGTAGCAGGAATAGGCCTAGACCTATAAAATTAGCTTATTATTATTATTATTATTATTATTATTATTAACTTGAATAATAATAACAATAACAACAATAATAATAATTATGGAATCCAAGATTTTGTGACTTGAAGGCACACGCTTTTTTTCATAATTCGAGTACTGCGTTTGGGCAGGAGACCTTTGTAGGGGGGTGGGGGTTAGGGGTTAGGGGTACCGCGTTTACCAATCTTGCTGGGGCACGTCCTTGTTCACTTGTATCCCCCCCTCCCCCTCATCCCGCGTATCTCTTGGGATACATTTCGGTCTAAACTTTCTGCCTCTCATCATACATACTTTTTTTTTTTCATATGTTATCGCCGGTATTTTGTATTTGTTTAATTCGCGAGAGAGAGAGAGAGAGAGAGAGAGAGACTGGAATGGACTTCAGATGATTTAAAATTATACGATCGAAATCGGTTGGGAATTTTGTCTGAGAGAGAGAGAGAGAGAGAGATTGCAGGTGGGGGAGTTTCGTTTGCTTTGTTAATATTGAGAGAGAGAGAGAGAGACTGGAATGGACTTCAGATGATTTAAAATTATACCATCGAAATCGGGTGGGAATCTTGTCTGAGAGAGAGAGAGAGAGAGAGAGAGAGAGAGATTCCAAAGCATCGCTGTTCCTATAAAGTAGAAATTCCTTCTGGAATTCGCTGAATCAGTTCATTTATTTAAATAAAAACAAAGGAATTTTTGAATTATAAATGGCGACGAATTTTGACTGGAATCCTCAACCGTTGGATTTTATTTATATGCTCAATTAAAGAAACAATTCTCTCTCTCTCTCTCTCTCTCTCTCTCTCGCTTTGGTAAGTTTAGTTAGCGTTATTATGGCTTTGCTATTCCAAGTTCGTTTTAGACCGAGTCATAAATATATCTTTGCTATCACCATTCCTACGAAAAGCTTTATATGGGAATCTTTAGACTCCATTTTATATTTATTTATTTATATATTTATTCTTTCCGGAGGCTCCTTTATACCCACAAAGGTCGCTGGCATAAGGCCACCAGCTACAGCTACTTCTACAGGGTCAGAATCCGTATAAGGGAGGAAGGGTATGAAAAATGGATGCTAAAATAGGCCTAGGTTTTCTGGAGGATTCAGGTTATTGCGTAGGAAAAAATATATATGACAGAGAGCATGAACAGACACAGACACGCACAGACAGACACAGACAAAAGTTATGCAGACAAACAGACACTTTTCTAGATATGACATATAGGCCTATGATAGTACGAAGCTTTTGACCTGAAAATGTATACTTTTATTAATTGTAAGTTTATGTGAATTCTTGTTATAGTTTTATATTTTTACTTGGTTTTATTTAAGTTGGTTTCTGTGTCTGTGTGTCTGTCTGTCCTCAAGTCTCGTAACTCAATTGTCGACCTGTAACCTTCGTTCCCCTTCCCTCTTCCATCTCCCTCCCACTTCCCTCTTCCATCTCCCTCCCCGTCCCCCTCCCCCTCCCCCTTCTCTCTTCAAGTGTTAATTTAGCTGTCCTCCCCCTCCTTCCCTCTTCCATCCCCTCCACTTCCCCCCTCCCCTCCCACTTACCATACACTTCCCTGCCACCTTTCTACTCCCCCTCTCTTCCCCTACCCTCCCCCTCCCCCGTAAACGGGCATCAATTTCTTTGACTACAATCATAAATCGGTTACAATTTCTGTCAAAACTAAAAAGCATAAAAGTTTAAAAAAATTCTCTCTCTCTCTCTCTCTCTCTCTCTCTCGCTTTAGTAAGTTTAACTAGCTTTATTATGGCTTTGCTAATCCAAGTTCGTTTTAGACCGAGAGTCATAAATAAACCTTTGCTCTCTTTTCTACGAAAAGCTTTATATGGGAATCTTTAGACTCCATTTTATATTTATTTATTTATTTATATATTTATTCTTTCCGGAAGGCTCCTTTACACCCACAAAGGTTGCTGGCATAAGGCCACCACCTACAGCTGCTTCTACAGGATCATCAGAATCCATAAGGGAGGAAGGGTATGAAAAATGAACGCTAAAATAGGCTTAGGTTTTCTGGAAGGATTCAAGTTATTGCGTAGGAAAAAATATATACGACCTAGAGCGTGAACAGACACACGCACAGACAGACACAGACACAAGTTATGCAGAGAAATGACAGACAAACAGACAGACTTTTCTAGATATGACATATAGGCCTATGATAGTACGAAGCTTTTGACCTGAATATATATATATATATATATATATACTTTTATTAATTGTAAATTTATGTAAATTCTTTTTGTCTTGTAACTCAATTGTGGACCTGTAACCTTCGTCCCCCTTCCCTCCTCCCCTCCCCATCCCCCTCCCCCTTCTCGAGTATACAATCTAGTGTTCATTTAGTTGTGTACTCCCCTCCCTTTTCCTTCCCCTTCCCCCTTCCTCCTCCCCCTCCCACTTCCCCCTCCCCCTTCGGAGTATACGATCAAGTGTTAATTTAGCTGTGTCCTCCCCCCTCCACTTCCCTCCCCTTCCCCTTCCTCCTCCCATCCCGTCCCACTTCCCCCTCCCCTTCGGAGTATACGATCGTGTTAATTTAGCTGTGTCCTCCCCCCTCCACTTCCCTCCCCTTCCTTCCCACTTCACCCAAACCTCCCCATCCCATCCCCCCTTCCCATACCTTCCACCTCCCACTGCCCCCTCCCCTCCCTCCCAACTCCCCCTTTCCCTCATCCCCCTACCAACACCCTCACCCTCCCCTCCCCCTGTTGAAGCACACAGAAGTTAAGTATACCTTAGTTTAACCAGACCACTGAGCTGATTAGCAGCTCTCCTAGGGCTATCGAGTGTTCATTTAGCTTCCCCTTCCTTCTTCCCTCTTCCATCCCCTTCCACTTCCCCCTCCCCTGCCACTTCCCTTACCCTTCCCTGCCACCTTCCCCTCCCTTCCTCTTCCCTCCCCCTCCCCTCTCCTTCCCTTCCCCTAACCCTTCCTCCTCCACCCCTTCCCATTTTCCTCCCCTCCCCCACCCTCCCACTCTCCCCTTCCCCCCTCCCCTTCCCCTCCTCCCCTCCTCTTCCCTCTTCCATCCCCCTCTCCCCCTTCCCCTCACTTCCTACTCCCCCCCCTCTCTCCTCCCTCTCTTCCCCCTTCCCTCCCCCATAAACGGACATCAATTTGATTGACTACAATCACAAATCGGTTATATACAATTTCTGTCAAAACTAAAAAGCATAAAATAAAAGCCAAAAAAAATTTATACGTGCTTTTATTAAAACGCACTAAAAAGTGAAAAATGATTTTTTGAGACACCAAGATTTTCTTACAATTAATCGTGTCTACAAAAATAACAGCGTGGGCCCAAACATGGAAGGAAATGCTACAAGAAAAGAAATATATATATATATATATATATATATATATAATATTTTTTTTTTTTATAGCATTTCCTTCCATATTTGGAGCCCATGCTTTTATTTTTGTAGACATGTGATTAATTGTAAGAAAATCCTGGTGTGTCTCAAAAAATTATTTTTTACTTTTTAGTGCATTTCAATAAAAGCATGTTTAAATTTTTTTTTATTTATTATTAAGTAAAAAAATTCCATGCCATGTATAATATATCAGAAACGAATGACGTAATTACTTGATACAGCAAAAACGTCTCTCCCTCCATATGGACTGAGAGAGAGAGAGAGAGAGAGAGAGAGACGCACACACCAAAACTCAGCAGAGCTACGGACAATGCGCGTGAACAGAATTAAATTTCCTTAAATCAATTTTAAATTTTCGTGTTCATCTCTCCCAGCAAATTCGTCTGATTTTTAGAGTGACCAAAACACTCAGCGCAGAAAGCCTTAAAAATCGTTTTATTTTTCAATAAAAACGACATTTTTTCCCACAAACTATTATTAAATATGATATTTTATATAAATATCTTTCTATAATAAAAACGTGAAGTGTATTATTGATTTTTAAATGCCCAAGACAATAGTCCTTGTTTGAGAATGCCCGGCGGACAAGACACAGGGCAGACGAATTTTGAGAAGGGGTCGAAGCGTAAAATAAAAATATGACGAAGAGATGAAATCCTTAAAATGATAAATCATAACTTTTTTTTTAATTTTAGTAATAGAAACTTTGCTATGTTTTAGATTTATTGTGGGTTAGACTGAAAAGGTTTAGCTTTAAGTTATAATATATTAGAAGCGTTCGAGTTGCGTGAGTTGCATCAGTTGCTGTCAGTTATTTTATGTATAATTATCTAGCTAATTCTCGTAACTTTAACTGAGTAGCCTTTATAGCCAATGAGTTATGATTTATGTAATAATTCAAATAATTAATTGAACAGAGTTTAATTTGATGAAGCACTCTTTGAATCAGAGATAATATTCTACATAATTACTAGGTATTGCCAGCTACTAGTAATAGCATTATGTCACATAATGTTTTAAATAATGTGGCCCTGACTCATTTATTTACATTAAGATATGATTTAATGCACATTTAATATCGATTCAGTCTAAACTGAATACATTTTATTATAGCCGATGAATTCATTTATTTTTAGCTCAGTCTCCCTACAAATGATGTCAGGATAATATTTTACAAGACGACCTTAACAAAATATCCCTCAAAATATATAATTCGAGGTCAAAAGTAGCTTCATCATAGGGTAATACTTATAAATAATTCATTTAATTCTCTAAATGTCCGTGCATTGTCCGTTTATTGATTGACGAAATAATACATTGTGTTTTAATTTAAAATCAGTGTCAAGTTTCAATGTTCGTCTTGCTCTTTGTTTTACCAGACAATCATAGGAAAACACCTTTTAGAATTCTCAGTTTTTATCAAAATGCGTCATTAATTGTGATTTTTTAATGTAAATCAATATATTATTTTATTATTCTTCTTATATATCATTACATGAATAAATATAGATATTTATATATCAAAATATTGAAGCTTAGACAATAGTTATATGCTAAACGAAGCATTAAGTTTGACAGTTGCTTAGCAATTTTTTAAAATGAATTTATTTGGCAATTTTAGCGAGATAAAACAATAATTTTCAGGGCTAAAGGAAACAAGAATGTTTTTGAAATCTATTCCTCATATCACATTGTTCAAATATCTCCTATCTTTCGTAAAATTTCGGGTTCACCTCCAGTCAATTCGTCTGCTTGTTCGAGTTACCAAAAACACTCGGTGCAGAAAGCCGTAGATTTTGTTTTATTTTTCGATAAAAACGGCAGTATTTGCTACAAACTAGTTTTAAATATTAAATTTTATATAAATATCTTTCCACAATAAAAACGTGAAGCATATCACTGATTTTTTAACGTACAAGACAATAGTCCTTTTTCGAGAATGCCCAGGAGACGAGGCACGGGGCAGACGAATTTTGAGAAGGGGTAGAAGCATAAAATAAAAATATGACGAATAAATGAAATCCTTAAAATTATAAATTACAACTTTTTTGAATATCAATATAGAAACTTTGGTATGTTTTAGATTTAATGTGGGTTAGATTGAAAGGTTTTATCTTTGAATTATTATGTATCAAAAGCGTTCTAGTTACGTGATCTGTAAAGTTGCTATTAGTTATTTTATGTATAATTATCTAGCTAATTCCTATAACTTTAATTAAGTAGCCTTTATAGCCAGTGAGTTATTATTTAAATAATAATTAAAATCATTAATTGAACAAAGTTTAATTTGTTGCATTACTCTTTAAATCATAGGTAATATTCTATATAGTTACAAGACATTGCCAGTTACATTGTATACCATTATTTCACATAAGTCTATTAAATAATGTGGTCCTGACTCATTTATTTACATTAAGATGTGATTTGATACACATTTAATATCGATTCAGTCTAAACTGAATACATTTTATTATATCTGACGAATTCATTTATTTTTAGTTTCGTTTCCCTGTAAATGATGTCGGGATAATATTTTACAAGACAACTTAACAAATTTGCCTAAAAATATCTAATTTGAGAATAAAGTAAGCTTTATCAGTGCTCAATACTTATGAATACTTTATTTAATTCAGTAAATGTCCGTGCATTGTCTGTTTATTGATTGACAGAATAATACATTGTGTTTTAATTTAAAATATGTGTCAAGTTTCAATGTTCGTCTTGCTGTTTGTTTTACCAGACATTCAAAGGAAAACACCTTTTGGATTTGTGTGTTCTAATCAAAATACGTCATTAATGGTGATTTTTAAATATAAATCGAATATATCATTACATTATTCTTCTTATATATCATTACATGAATAATTATAGATATTTATATATCAGAATATTTAAGCTTAGACAATAGTTATACGCTAAATGAAGCCAAATTTTTAAGAGTTGCTTAGCAATTTTTTAAAAATTAATTTATTTGGTAATTTTAGCGCGATTAAACAGTAATCTTCAGGGCCAAAGGAAACAAGAATGTTTTTGAAATCTATTCCTCATATCGCATTGTTCAAATATCTCCTATCTTTCGTAAATTTTCGGGTTCATCTCCAGTCAATTCGTCTGCTTAGTTCGAGTTGCCAAAACACTCTGTGCAGAAAACCGTAGATTTTGTTTTATTTTTCGATAAAAACGACAGTATTTGTCACAAACTAGTATTAAATGTTATATTTTATATAAATATCTTTCGACAATAAAAACGTGAAGCATATTATTGATTTTTTAATGTACAAGACAATAGTCCTTTTTCGAGAATGCCCAGCTGACGAGACACAGGGCAGACGAATTTTGAGAAGGGGTAGAAGCGTAAAATAAAAATATGACGAAGAGATGAAATCCTTAAAATTATAAATTACAACTTTTTTTAATATTAACATAGAAACTTTGGTATGTTTTAGATTTAATTTGGCTCAGATTGAAAAGTTTTAGCTTTAACTTGTTATATATTAAAGGCATTCGAGTTACGTGAGTTGCATTAGTTGCTATTAGTTATTTTATATATAATTATCTAGGTAATTCCTATAACTTCAATTAAGTAGCCTTTGTAGCCAATGAGTTATGATTTATGTAATAATCCAAATAATTGATTGAGCTGAGTTTAATTTGATGAAGCACTCTGTAAATCAGAGATAATATTCTACATAATTACTAGATATCGCCAGCTACAAGTAATTCCATTTTTTCACATAAATCCATTAAATAATGTGGCCCTGACTCATTTATTTACATTAAGATATGATTTCATACGCATTTAATATCGATTTAGCCTAAACTGAATACATTTTATAATATCGGACGAAATAACTTATTTTTAGTTCCGTTTCCCTGCTAATGATATCATGATAATACTTTACAAGACGACTTCAGATAATTTGGCTAAAAATATCTAATTTGAGAATAAAGTTAGCTTTATCATTGCTTAATACTTATGAATATTATATTTAATTCAGTAAATGTCCGTGCATTGTCTGTTTATTGGGCGATAGAATACTACGTGGTGTTTTAATTTAAAATCAGTGTCAAGTTGCAATGTTCGTCTTGCTGTTTGTTTGACCAGACATTCATAGGAAAACACCTTTTAGAATTCTCGGTTTTAATCAAATTACGCCGTTATTGGTGATTTTTTAATACAATTCAATATATTAGTTTATTATACTTCTTATATATCATTACATGAATAAATATGGGTATTTACGTATCAAAATATTTAAGCTTAGACAATAGTTATATGCTAAACGAAGCCTTAAGTTTGACAGTTGCTTAGCAACGTTTTTAAAATTATTAATTTTGGCAATTTTAGCAAGATTAAACAACCATCTTCAGGGCCAAAGCAATCAAGAACGGTTTATTAATCTGTGTCTTACATTAAATCGTTGAAAATCGTTGTTATATAACGTAAAATCGAAGATAGAATGATTACGTAAACTAAAAAGTTGCCAGTTACCTAATAAGTTCGATTTCTGAAAACGACGAGCCTAAAACTATTACGAAAGATATATTTTAAAATGTGTGATAAATATGACGTAAAATATGAATATTAAATATTATATCAGTAAAGTGAAAGTTAGGATTGAAAATAATTCGATATTATTCAATCTTTATGTTACGATGTCATTCAATTTTGGAAGCACTTGAATTTTAAATATACGATGAATATGACATTGAGTATGAATTTTTAATGAGATAATGAATAAATTGAAGGTTATATTGGAAATAATTCGATTATATTACATAAATTATATTAAAAAATTTATTGTTTATGCTTTTATTTTAGGCGCGTAATTCCTCAGGATCGTCCGAATGTAAACAAAACGTCATCAGTCATAAGTTTGCCTCTTAATTAACGGTAAATATCAGCTTATTTTAAACTTTATTCGTTTACGATCTATTGTTTTCGCTTCTATAACGAATCTTCGTTACATATATACCGTTATATCAGTCGTACTTAACGAATTGGCGAATAAAAATACGAATTTATTGAAGCAACTTTTCAAATTTGTTCGACATGGCTGACGTTCTCTCATGATGGCCACCGTATTTTGGCGGTAATTTTCTTTCCATTTTTATTTATAGCGATCGTAAGTGTCCCCCGTTACATCAATAAGTCATTGACACTTAATTGAAAGTGTCATGGAATCGTAACATTGGTAAAAAGTGTCTAAACACTTGTAAAAGTGTCGGGTAGACTTATCACCTTAGCTGTTTCCTTACGAGGCCTCGTAAGTCATACCCCCCTTAGAGTGACAAGTTGCCTTCATAACGTACCATAAGGTACCCTAAGCTGGGGCCTTTAGCATAAGGTACTCTAGGCTTAGGCTGGGGCCTGTATTCTATGGTACCCAAGACTGGCTCCTGTACCTTAAGGTACCCAAGGCTGGGGCCTGTATCCAAGGGTATCGTAGGCTGGGGCCTGTATCCAAGGGTATCGTAGGCTGGGCCCTGTATCCAAGGGTACCGTTGGCTGGGGTCTGTACCATAAGGTATCCAAGACTAGGGTCTGTACCATAGGGTACCCTAGACTAGGGTCTGTACCATAGGGTACCCTAGACTAGGGTCTGTACCATAGGGTACCCTAGACTAGGGTCTGTACCAGAGGCTTACTAATTGGGCAGCTAGACCATTGTCATTGTAGGCTGCTGTATATGCAGCCTTGATTATATTTACCACATCAAGACTACTGTATAAATCTCAGTATCGTAGTAAAGGTTAGGTTTGAATTCATGGTGCCATTACTGGTAGTTGCTAGTATTAGTTATATTTCTGTCCATTATTTAGAAAATGGAATGCAAAGGCCCAGAGGACAGGTAACCCAGTGCCCTAAGCTTTCATAGACTGAAAAGAAAACGGCAGTAAGAGTGATGGAGGTCTTAGCCGCAAAGGAATGGTGGAAATTTATAGTGTACTAACGAAGAGATGGGGGTTTAAGGTTTAGGTATACAAAAGGTTGGTTAATGTTTTCATTGTTAATTAGTATGAATTTGTGTGCATGAAATACTCAACCACTGTGTAGAGGTAATTAACAATTGAATTTCTTTTACAGATCTGTAATTGTTTACCTTGGGACACACACTGCAATCAACCAGTGCTATGGCCGACTGCAGTTTGAACAAAGGCCAACAAGCGTTGGACCATCTGTCAACCCATGGAAGATTTTCACTTGTATGTGTAAATGGTGAGTGGCTCTTATCTGCCCATGAGGGTGGTTCAAAATTATCCTGAGTATCCAAATCATATTCTAATAATGCTGGGATGTTGTCTCTTTGGCATGACTTCAGTACTTTCCCGCAGGCCTTACTTCGTGTCCTTTTTACAAGGAATACCCTGTGCGGGAGTAGTGGCATCAGTAATGCATGAGGTGCACTGTAGGCATTACTTAAGGTTCTTTGCAGCGTCCCTTTGCCCCCTAGCTGCAACCCCTTCATTCCTTTTACTGTACCTCCATTCATTTTTTCTCTTTTCCATCTTTCTTGCCACCCTCTCCTAACAATTGATTCATAGTGCAACTGCGAAGTTTTCCTGCTTTTATACCTTTCAAATCTTTTTACTGTCAGTTTCAGCGATGTATGACCTCAGGTCCCAGCGCTTGGCCTTTGGCCTAAATTCTATATTCTATTTACAAGGAATATGCTGCTGATTTTTCAGAACTCGGATTGTTGGCTTTGATTATTCATGATGTAGGAATGCTTTCTCAACCAGATCTGTTTTTGTCCAGTCAATGAAATCCAGGAGTGAATGACAGAACTAAATCAGCGGCTTTTAGTATAAAATAGAGGCTGTTCAGTAAGAGCTCTGCTAGCTTGATAACACGCCGCACACCTAGTATTGTGGGCCACCTTTGTAACATAAAGTCTTTTCTGCTGGAAGCCCAGGGGTTAGTGCTGTCAGTGCACCTCATGTGGTGCACTGTAGCCCTTACTTAAGATTCTTTGCAGCATCCCTTCAGCCCCAAGCTGCAGTCCCTTTCATTCCTATTATTGGAACTCTGTTCATAATCTTTTTCTCTCTTACTTTCCACCCTTTCCTAACAATTTACCCAAACAAATTGGTAGAGGCTAGAGCTTACCCCTGTTCAGTTTTATTACGTATGGCATCCTACAACCCTTCATCTTACACTCCTAAGTCATGTAGCCTATACTGTGCTCAGTTATAAATCTCAATAACACTTCTTACTGAGTTTATCTTCCCTTATTATTGAACTTTGGGCTAGTTTTTATGTACATGCATACTGTACATTCAGGAAATTTCCTCTGTTCCACTATAGGCACCATGTACAGCCTATTTCAAGTTCTGGAAACCTAAAAGAGATCTGTGGTACCGAATGGATAAGGTACTGGTGTTCCTGGACATTCCTGAAAGGGCAGGCTCTTGGTTTTTTCACTAAACAGGCCTACAGTAATATTTGTTGAGATGATTAGCCCTGGATACTGTACTAGGTTTAATTCCTCAGGTATAGAATTAGATTCAACTGACACAATTAATGCTCGTCCATGTGTGACTGATCCAACCAACAGTCAGAGATAAAATGTGACGTTTATTACTAGTTTGCTGGTGGAGTTCTTAGTTAAATGAAAAAAACAGATAAGTCAGTATTGTGAAGACACTGTTTTTGATAAGCTTATGGATTGCTCATGACAGTTGACTGGTTTGTGGTAAGGATTCTCCGAGCTTTCATAAGTGAGGTTGAAGTATTTTGCTTCTCAATATCTTGTGTGATTAAGATAGAGTGACCCAGAATGATATTCTCACGATTTACAGGTGTAATTATTAAGTGAGAACAAATGATGCAGTTTGTGGACTTGTTACTCTCATGTACAATTTGTACAAATTTGATATTTGTACAGAACTTTTTGTAGTCGGCTGACATTCAGATAATAAGCTTCTACAAAATGCACTAACCTTGTCATGTGTAAGAGTATATTGCATAGAATGCTCCTTTGTACAAGAAACTACTCTGAATTTGTAGCACTGAGATGAGCCCTTGCAAATGACATTCCAGGCTGCCCCTTCGAGCAGATTGTTAATGTTTATTATTAATTTACAATGGTATATATTAATTGCACAATATAGTATGCACTGGGATTTTTTCATGCATTTTAATGTGTGTCACTTATATATTTTACACTGCACTACATAAGGTTTAATCAGTGTCACTTATATTTTACACTGCTCTGCATAAGGTCAGGAGGTACTTAAAAGAAGTATGTCTTGATCAACTGATGAAGGGAAGGTTTTAGGCTATATCATTTTGCATTCAAGTAAGTTTTACTCTCTATATAAAATTTCCTTTTGCAGATGCGAGTAAAGAAAGTTCAGTCTCAGTCCTTGGAAGCTGGAAGGAAAACCCAATCACACTGGAACACCAAGGGAACCCAACCTCCTTGCTCACATATAACCCAGAGCAGGAATGGGCAAGTAGAACCCTTGCCCCCCCACCTGACTGCTGGCTTATGACATCAAAATCTGGATTATCTAGGGTGAGTCTTGAATAATATGTAGTATGAAATTCTGTCTTATCTCTAGTATACTGCATTCCGATAGGGTGTAACACTTTCAATTCTTGTCATGAACATGAAAGTAGAAGATTAGGAAACTGGTAAAACATGATTGGCAGTACTAAAAGAGTCTAAATTTTAAAGGGAAAGTTTTCATTGTTCAGTATAGATATTCATGTTCATGGAAATTCTGAAGGAGCTGAAATGAATGTAGACTTTGGAGGTCAAAAGAAAGTTTGATTGTAGATGTGAAGAGCGTTGTATACTTTATGTAAATTACTGAATGAATTTCAGTTTGTAAAGTGTTTGGGCCGTCCTAATTTTAGTTACACTGTCATTTTGTCAAAGAAATCCAAGATCCCCCTCCATTAAGGGGCCAAGTTCCTATGCACAAACAACAATCCCATTTTAGATCGTGCAAGGTTTTAAAATAATGAACAGCTGAGGGTGCATTGAATTGTTATTGAGACAGACTGACTGGGTGGAATTATAGTGTTGAGTCAGATACATTGACAGAACCACAAGAAAAAAGTTGTTTAGCCATTCTAGTAAGAAGTTAGAGTCAAGTGTCAGGTCCAGGTACTTGTGGAAACCACTGTCTGACTTCTGAGAACCCAGCAGTAAAAATCCATAAGATGTACATTTGATATAGATAGTGCAGCTAGTCTTTGCAAATAGGAGTATTGAATTTGATAGTATGAACTACAAGCTCAATAAGTTTAATGAATTTGATATGATCAGTTGCAATCTTCATAAATCATGACCTCTTGAAAGAATGACTTTAGGTATGTAAGTCTATTTTACAGTTTTTTGTACAGTTTTTAAAAGCCTCTTAAGTCCAGTGATTTACCTTTGAAATATAAATTTTTATGGAAAATAATAATAGTGTGTTGAAAAGAAGTTCAATTGGTAATGATGGTATATGGAAGTTAATAAACCTTTCTTTAATGATGTCATCAGGATCTGATTAAAGATTTTCCTTTCAGGATGAGCACCTAGGAGAGTACTCTTGCTACAAAGAACTAAACGTCAAGGAGCTATTTACCCCTGAGACTTGAGTGGGCCAAGATGACCCATTACCACCTGGATCCACATCTTGTAGTGGTAAGACTCAAATAAAACTAGAACTGTCCTACTGAATTTGGTGTAAACGTCAGACCAGTTAAAGACTGCTTTTGCTTAACTGGATAACGTTGAATCTGGTACAGTTAGGAGCACTTTTGCTTGCCATGAACTCCAGTTAAAAACTGCAAATTGACTGCTTTGAACAATAGGTCAGATTTGATAAGAGTCAGTTATGAGGCTTTTAGAAGTATCGGAAAGCTGATGATATTCTGCACTAGTAGTTAGTTTGTAGTGAAGTGTGCTGGTAGAACTTTTGGGTAAGGATTCTGTGGAGAACTAAATACAGATTAAAATGTTAATTTTCAATGGAAAAGGCAGCAATGTTAGATATTTTTGGTACAGGAAAGATTACACTTGCACCCTCAAGAAAAACTTCGTCAGGTTTTGTAGACAAGAATGTGGTCTATAAAACCAAGAGTTCGTAGTTTTCTGTGGTGACCAGTGTTCAGGATATTCTTTGTATAATTTATATAGGAATTCAATTCATATTCAGATGTTACATACTAATTACTGTAGAGGATTTTACTTTTATGTAGATGTGAGGATTCCTTGTAGCCTACTGTGTATGGAACTTAATGTTGATTGAATTAGTTTCATGGTATATATTATTACAGAGTTAAATCTGAATTCATTAAATGGAACGGTTCGTTTTATATGGAAATCCATGCTAGTTTTAGTGTGAGGAAATAGGCGTATGATTTTTACTTTAATTTATTCTGTTTTTCACATGTCTTCCATTGTACTGTCCAGCCACTCCAACTGCCTCTATAGTAAGCCCCCCATGTTTGGCTTCCTAGCCAAATTTTATACAAAATCAGTCGCATCAACATAGAGCATTTTTTTTGGAGAATACAGTCAGGTTTAATCTGATCACTTCATGTTTATTTCTTGAATATCCAAACGAGAGTAGAGAAGAGAGAATTAGGACCCACAAGTAACGATGGTACTCAGTGTAAATCACAAGTTGTATAATTCATTGAGTTTCTAAGAGATTGCTGCCAAGATTAATGTTATTGAGAGAATGAAATTTGTCCATACAAGAATGTCACAACGGCAGTTTGATTCTTCGTTTGGTCTTCAAGGAATGTAAAATGATTGCACAGGGTGTCTGTTCTTGATATGAAAAGCCATTTCGTACTGGAAGTTTGTGAAGGGGAGGCTTCTTGATCTTGAAAAAAAAACTTGTAAAAACCACTTGCCTGTTTGTGTAGAAATCTTAGGACACTATCCGATTAGGACGCTTGTAAAAGTCACTTCAGAGAATCAAGATGTAAGTGAATCATTAGGGATAATTATAATCTAAATAGGACAGTTTAAGTTGTGAAGTACAAAAGTATTTCTGTACAGTGCCTTGAATTGATGTTACCAGGATCTGATTTAGTGTTTTCCTTTCAGGCTAACCACCTGGGGAATGACACTCACTTGGAGGAAAATGAGAGTTACAATTAATGTGTGTTTTACACTTGCGGCCAAGAGGAACCATTTATCATCTGGATCCACATCCTTTAACGGTAAGGCCTAAATGAAACTAGGATTATTCTGCTTTAGTGTAAATGTGAGACTAGTGCCTTTGATTATCTGTATAACAATGAAATTGGTACAGATAGAAACAACTTTGTTTGCTCATTAACTCCATTAACTGTAAATTGGCCATATTGAACAATAGGCTTTATGAAAGTCAGGTACTGGACTTTTAGAAGAATTTGAAAGATTGATATTCTGCACAAGTGGTTAGCGTTTAGTCAAGTGTACCTGTAAATCTTTTGGTTACGAATTCTGTCAGGACAAGTATGGAGAACTAAATGCCATCTGGAATGTTGAATAGTGTCAGTGGGAAAAGCAGAATTTATTAGAGACTGTTGTACAGTGGAGATGGTTTCATAAGGACCACCTAGGGAAACGTCGTCAGGTATTTTAGAGGAGGATGTGGGCTACAAAACTAAGAGTAGTCTTTTCAGGATATCCTTTGTACAATTTTGATATGAATTCAATCCATATTCAGATGTCTTCCAGAAATTAGAGCTTTGTACTCGCGTGTAGATGTGAAGATTCCTAGCATGTTGTCGCAAAATAGTCTGTTAAATGTAGGCGTATACTGCTGAACTGAGAGGTTCATTTCAGCGCTGAAGCAGCCCAGAAAGACTTTCAAAAATAATACTAACATTGAGTACAATTATGTACAGTCCATCTTTCAAGTTAGGGTAACTACTGTATCTGTACATTACTAGTAATGTACATGAATTTGGTGAAATATGCAAAGAAAATTAATGTATGTCTTGTCTTAAACATTCTTGATGTCTGTTGAACTTACCCAATAGGTATATTAGTTTTGGCATAATAATTATTCAGGATCACCCACTGTGTAGTCCAGCTGATGACACTCATATATTGGAGAATTCTGGACATTTCAAAATTGAAAACCTCTGCAATGAAGTGATATGAATTTTGAGAAAATTGCAAGTTTTACAGAAGCTCCCCTATTGACTCTGGCAAGTTAAAACCATATGGTGGGCTCTCCCACAACCCAAAATACATCAGCCATATATACATGGTTAGAATACAGTACTTATTGAGAATTAACGTTGCAGTATGCAAGTTCACAGATTCAGAGGTAGTAAAATTTGCAAGTACTGTAGTACTGCTAAAACGTTTGGTATACCCTGGACAGTTTATATATGCGAGATTGTAGCTCCTGAACTGCATTTTAGATCCGTGATTACTGCATTTGTAGTGAATCGGTCAGGACTACATTAACATAGGACAATTTTGATGTGCAGAATAATTATAGGGAATTGGAGACAGGCTTGTATTATTAGTGGGCTACTGTGATGTGCAAATCATTATGTTATTTTGCACCAAAGTGAGATAGGCCTACATTGTTTCTGTAGTACCTTGCCACATTGTTACTGAATCAATCGTAATGCACAGGGCACTTGTACTGACATGAGAGATAGGCTGAGATTATTAATGGACGACCTCTGACCTTTTGTATTCAATACTGAAGGACCACATTTTATTTCAGGATGAAACTAATTAAATAAAGAAGACCCATTTTGACGTGAAGTTTGCTGGACTGAAATGCAGATGAAAAATATTTGAGAGTCCCCGTTTGACATGAGGTTTGCTGGACTGCAATTTAAGGTAAGTCTTCTTAGAAATTGTAACCTTTCCTGTGATGTATGTGAGGTAATTTCAATAGAAAATTTTAAGTTAACAGTTATATAGGCTTTCTAATTTTTTTTGTATTTTTTTATTTTTTATGCTTGTAAACTTTTAAATTAACATGTTCGAAAAATGGCTCTGGTGTGTTAAATATAGACTTTAATTTCTCATCTTTTAAAAGTTCAAGGTTTGGAACTGGCAATGTTTAGCTATAATACTCTACTTTCAGCTATTCCAGTTTAAGCAATTGGCTATCACACTTGCATTGGCTTATTTACATGACTATTTTACCTTTTTAGACTTTTTCCCCTGTTGTCTTGTCTTGACGATCTCGGGTCTATGAACCCAGCATGGCATCAGAATATAATTGCAATATCTCCAATATGGAGGTGAATTCACTTAGTCCTTTTACGGCTGCTGACATTGGTTGAAATTCCTACCCAAAACTGAGAGAAGAATCTTGTTCAGTTTCACAGAAAAAAATGCAATATAGAACTTAGGTTTTTTAGTTTTCTGTAAAAGAAAACTATTGTGATAGCTTTGTCTGTCCGACAAGGAGATTTAAGCTAACTTTAACAGTAGGTAATTCTCCAAATTATAAATTCCGTTATGAAAATTTATATTACACACTGCATTTTGGGCACGGTTACACACCTTTAGCGTTTACCATTTTTAGCATGTTGGTACCACCCACTTTTGGATGGTATATTTTCCAATATTTTATACTATTTTGACATTTCGTTCTGTCTAGTTCCTGTAGTTTATTCGTTTTGATGTTTTCCCGTACTATCCAGTTCGCTTTCTGCTTCCTCTCGTATTCAGCGTTCCTCACCTGATCTAACAGCACAATCTTCATAACAGAATTTATTAATTTCTGTGTTGTCTTTCAATATTTCATATCAAGGGACTTTCATCCTCGTCTCTAGTGGAATTTCAGCGCTGCCTTCCCTTCCTCGTATTGTTTTCAAAACCATATCTTTGTTTCAAGGTCCCAAAACCAACTGTTTCTGTGCCACCATCTTGGTTCCCTTTTGCCAGTGCGTTGGAGTATGTAAAACCAATAGTCTTGTGTTTCGTCTGGTCCTGGATGTGGTCAGTATTGAATAAGCATTACTCTATGCCACAAGATTAAAATCAGTTGTAATTGTGTGTTCCTCTCTCCCACATTCAACACAGATGCTTTTACACCAGAGTTTGTGCCACTGATGTTTACATTTCTTGCGATGTTGAAATGTCTGTTGAACCCAATTTCATTGAGGTTATTTTATTTCTGTTTCCATTTTTCCTGGGTGATGCTGTGCACTTCATGTCTACTGGAAAACTTACAGATATAAGAATTAGTATGTCCTCTGATCTTGAGCTGCTGTTGGGGTTCAGGTTAGCTTGGTGTGTGTCTATTATCATATATACAGTTGACATCTGTTGCTTTAATCTTTACTTATGAAAGTAAGGGTCAGAAATTCTCAGTACATTGAATTTCCATAATAAAAACAATTCTAGTTCATTAGTTGTCACTTGTATGACTGAGGTACAAAGGTTAGATTGTAGTAGTAAAACCATGTTGAGTGGTGAGTTTTCTGGGATTGGACATTGAACATAAATACCTCTTTAAAAAAGTTCAGTATGACATTATTGATCATTTTCAATTTTGGAATTTAATTTATATTAATAAGAGCCTTGTTTTACAGGAACCAGGATATTAGGAACTGCCTGAAAGTTGCTTTCGAAGGGAAATTGCATCCAGTGTCCATAGATCTTTTGAAACACAAGTACAGGTATTACCATTCACAAGAACAGACAAAAAAATATTACGGGGACTAGGAAACCATAGGTTCTGATTTGAGTCCACACATTTGTAACTAAAATGACGTGTTATGTATACCCATTACTCACATGCATCCAGGTTGGGAACAGTTTATGATTTGAGGATTTTTATGTCGTAAAATTGAGACGTGATTGTTTTCCCCACTTTTCTGTGACTGATGACATCGAGAGGTTCGCAGCAGATTTTTCAGAAAACAGACCTAATTTACCCAAATCAGGGGATTGATTATGGCTGCTTGGAACCTTTTTTATTACCACTGTAGTTTTGTAGTGACTTAAACAGTTAACTGTAAGTGCATTTGTATGGGTAGAAGTTCAGTGTTTTGAATTTTGGGGCTGTTGGGAATGTGACTAAGTTAGCCACTTGTCTTACTGGAGACGATGTGTACCTGTTGGTATCTGGTTTCAATCCTTTGATGCTTTTGAAAAACAGTACTAGAAATCTATATGGCAATAGCTTAATGGTGTAATATGGCTGGATAAGGTACTCAGATGGTGATTATAACTTCTGTGATTGTAATTTTAACCTAGCAAGAACTTTATTTCACTGTAATATAGATAGAAGATTAAATCAAAATGTTGGCATACAGGTATATGTAAATTAATGTTTTACGTATGCTTATAATGAATTGTAATGCAGGGTGAGCTATGGAGAATGTTAGCAGAGAATTTGTAACAATAAAATGGGATTCATTGTAGCTTTTCTCTTTTACCAGGATTGCTGTCACTTTGAGAATTCCATTTCTTTGAATATCTTTTGAGGTATTGAACAAAGAACTATTCCACCGAGTTCCCTGACATTCTGAATGTGAGCATTGCTTTAAATTGTGAATGAAAATTGGGAAGCCTGTAATGTAACGTTTCAGTTAAGGGGATTAGTTAGTTGGTTGTAAATGATTTGTTTAACCAGACCTCTGAATTCTTTTAGGGTTCTTCTCGGGCTGGAAAAAGAAGGGGGAAAAGAGTACATAAAAAGTTAAGTAATTAAATAAATAAATAAATAATTAAAAAGGGAAAAATTAAAATAAAATAAAAAATCAAGAGGGAAAGAAAAAAAAAGGGGGGAGATTATATTTAATTTGTCAATTTAATTTTGTTTAAGAAGAGAATGATACTATTAATTGAAAAGTTATTACCTTCTGCTAGAATATCTTTCATTGATTTATTTTGTAAATAAGTGTTTCTTTCATGTTGCCAATCAAGATATGTTTGATTGTTATTGGGATGTTACATCTTTCACAAGTTATTGGGTTTGTGTGCGGAGTTGACGTTAGATGACCGTGTGTGAGTCTGGAATGTCCTATTCTGAGTCTTGTTAAAATCACTTCATTAATTCTTTGCTTTTGGGTAGACGAATGCCACTTTTTAACTTCGTTCTTAATTTGTTTTAGTTTGTTTTGAGGGGGTATATTTGTCCAATCATTTTGCCAATCCCCATAAATTGAAGGTTTAACTGATGCTAGCCAGTCTGATATGGGAGCTTTCGTAGTAGTTGGGGGGATTGTACAATCTAATTTAGCAGCTTTATCTGCTTTCTCATTACCCTCAATGCCTACATGGGCTGGGATCCAACAAATTTGAACTTGAAGGCCATTTGTAATTAACTTGATGAATTTCCCGTTGGATATTTTGGACAAGGTGATTATTTGATTTAAATGATCCTATTGCTTCAATTGCACTTCTTGAGTCAGTCAATATGAGTGCTGAAGGAATTCCTTTTTTTGATATAATCTGGAGAGCCAATTGTATGGCTGTTAATTCAGCTGTAAATACTGATGATATTAGAGGAAGGTCCATTTGGATAGTTTCACCACTTGAATAGGCTGATGAGCCCACTCCAGCTTCATGTTTGGATCCATCTGTGTAGATTATGAAGGGATTACCCTCCCGTCTTATGTGTTCCATGGCATGTTGATGGTACATTTGTGTGTTGAACATATATTTCTTTGAAAGGTATGATAAATATAGTGCATATTTTTGCCCTTTTTAGTGTCCATGGTGTGATCCGATTTATTTCTTGGGTAAATTTGGGTATCTTGTTATGTAAATTCAATAGATGATTAGTTTTTTTAGTAAATGAGTTTTGATTTGGGTTATTATTTGTATTTTGATTATTGAGAAATTTATTTGATATAGGAGATGTGCCTGCTTGAAGGGATAAGCCTCTTCTTAAAGTAATTAGATCACTGTAATATTTTAGGATAGAGACAGTTGGAGGTGAGCGGAAGGCTCCCGTACATATATGCACTCCCTCGTGATGTAAAGCACCTACCGATTTTAGAGTTGTTTCTGAGGCAGTTGAATAAATTGGACAGCTGTAATTTATAATTGATAGTACTGTTGCATTGTACAACATTAACATTGTGTCTCGTCCTGCACCCCACTTGGTGTGTGAGATTTTCTTTAATAATGTAAGGGCTTTAGATCCTTTGGCTTTGATATATTTGACATGATCTTTCTAATTTAAATGATCAAAAATTATACCCAAATATTTAACACTATTGCACGTGTTTATCTTCATTATAAAGATATAACTGAATGGTTTGTTGTTTCAACCATCTTTTGTCTTTGTAGAAGACAATGCCATTTGTTTTATTTACTGACAACTTGAAGCCTACGGAGTTGGTCCAAGTGGTCGTATTATTTGTTGCTGTATTAAGTATTCTTTGAGCGTGTCTCAGAGAATAACTTGAATAATGTATTATAAAATCATCCACATACAGACTATGTTGTACACCCTCAGGCAGGTTCATAGTAATATCATCTATTGCCAGGGCAAATCAGATGCACCTCAAAATACTGCCTTGGGGGATACCCTCCTCTTGTATGTAGCAATTTGAACATGTGTTTTCTACGCGTACTTGAAATGTACAATTTGTTAAAAAATTGTCAATCAATATTGGAAGGTGACCTCGAATATCAGATTTGTGGAGTTTGTGCATAATATTGTATCTCCATGTGGTATCATATGCTTTTTCTCTATCAAAGAAAATAGCCACTGTCAGCGTTTTCTTTTCAAATCCTTTTTTAATATGATCTATTTGAGTTAGCGGGTCTAGTGTGGATCTACCAGCTATTGATCTCAATTGGATTGGGTAGGTGATAAAATTGAGTGTTTTGTTATGACACTTGTTAATCTCAAACTAATCATTTTCTCCAATAGTTTGCATGAGCAACTTGTTAGAGATATTGGCCTATGATTAGTGGGGTTGCTAGGGTCCTTTCCTGGTTTACTGATGGGTATGATTATTGCATGTCTCCACTTAGTTGGGAAGACATGCGTTAGCCATATGTTATATAATTTTAACAAGAATTCTTTAGCTAGTGTGGCTAAATTCTGAATCATTTCAAAGGAAATCATACGACCCGGAGCTGATGATCGACATGATTTTAGGGCAAAATTAAGTTCATTCGTATTGAATTCTTGATTACAATCAAGGTCCTCATCAGTTTCAAAATTAGTCTGATTCATTTTTTGTGTTCTAATTCTTTTGAAGTGCTCATCTGAGTTAGAATGAGCACTAATATCTTTTATGTTTGGCTAATATATTTGAAATATCTTGTAGGTTATGATTTAGTTTGCCATTATATAGTATTGGGCTTCTAGGTGGTCTTATTACCATTGATTTTACAAATTTTGTGCCATATTTCCTTCACTGAAGTATTTGGTGACAACTCCGATATATAATTTTTCCATGACTGAGCTTTTTTAAATATTGTTTTTCGAAATTTTGCATTATATTTATTGTATAACTATTATCTTGTTTAGTTTGTTTATATTACAAGGGCCTTTATTAAGGGTGTTTAATCTAGATTTTAGTCTACACAAACTACGTGCTATAATTTGTTTGGTTTGATTTAAGAGAGATAAATTGTTAGACCACCATGGAACGGGGGATATATTAGGGGTTGAAGAAGTTTTGGGGATGCATTTATGTGCAGCACTGATTACAAAACTAGAAAAGAAATAATTTGTGACATTACTGTTTTGATTTAATGGGAGGGGAGGGATATTTCTAGTTTGTAAATTGTATTTATCCCAGTCAGCTTTCAGTAAGTTATATTTTATGGGAAATGATTGTTTTTGGTTGTTCAAATAATTCAAAACAATTGGAAAGTGATCACTAGTATATGAGTCGTCTAGGACATTCCATTCCTGTTTTTCAGTTAATTCCAGTGAGCATAATGAAATATCTATTGAGGAGAAGGTTAAATGAGTTTTTGAGAAGTACGTTGGTGAATCACTTTCGTTCAGGCAATGTAAATTCTGAACATTTATGCAATTCTCAGTGTTTGTCCCGGCCAAGTTAATAGCATGTGCGCTGTCCCACAATGGATTATGGGCATTAAAGTCGCCTACTATTAGTAGGGGGCCATTTACATTATTTAGTATTTGTGGTAAATCACTAAAGTTTGAGTTAAAATTTGGCTGATTATATAGATTCAGTATAGGGATAATTTGATTGTCTGGCATATGCAATTTGATTTCAGTTATTTGACATGACAGTGCGGTAATATTTAAGGGTTCATAAGTTGAATCGTTTTGAACATATATGGCTGTTCCTAGCTTGCCATCCGCTATTGGCGAGTGGCAAGCTAATTTATGGTTTCTAAAGTTCTTAGGAGTTGTACCAATATGCTGTAGACATATGCAAACAGGTTTATGTTCCTTTAGTATTCTCTGGATTTCACCTAGCCAGAGCCGAGTAGAAAATCCATTCATGTTCCACTGAATTATTTTATTGGTGATTGTTTGGTGGGATTGGCGTTAGATTTTGTAAGTTAATTGATGATTTAGCTATATCCCGTAACATTTCAAGGGAGTTTGTGTTACTTTGTGGTTTCTTTGTAGCTAGGTTTGATTGCTGAATATTTGATGCATTGGTTCTTCTTCATATTTCCTTATTAGCAAATCTATTTGAGTTTTGGTCATGTTTTTCTTAAGTTTTAAGGATTCCGAGCATAGTTCGCCATCTTGATGGAATGTTAAAGAGCATTTTTGGAATCTAATAAAGTTATTTATGAAATTTCTTGTTATATTTCCATTTTTGTTAGCTAAACGATTGTACATCACGATGAAACACTTGACATCCGCAAGATAAATCATGTTCCGAGTGTTGAAGGAATGGTTCTGATCTCTGGGTCCCAATTACGTTTCCATTACTGGATGTTCAAATATTTTTGTAAGGAATTTCTGGTATAGGTATATTGGATCTCCGATGTGCTGGTATAAAATTTTGATGTGAATTTTTAGGTTTATTATTATTATTTTTTGGTCTTGTTGAGGGTTGATTTGATGTGGTTGTGATTTGATTAAATTTATAGGTTTTTGATTCTTCAGTGGGATGTTTAATTGAAAGTTTCTGCATTGATTTTGGTGATGAGAGTGTGGAAGAGTTAGTTGATTTATCCATATTTGGGGAATCGTTATTTACATTTGTCTTGGATTGTGGAACACTATGGATTTCCACTTGTGATGCAGTTACTGTAATCTGTTTCAGATTAATGGGCGAGACTGGGATTTTGCTGGATCGATCTGTGAATGGAATGTTAGGTTTTTTACCCTTAGGGGGAGTTCTGTCGATTACTTTCCTTTTTTGATTATGGTTATTTTTGTCAATTAAGTTTTCTGTGGATGATGGTAGTGCATTATGAGTTTCCAGATCTGGACCATTAACCTCTGTTGATTTTTCCATATCCCTGGAATTCGTTTCTGAACGATTAACTGGGCTTGTTACTGGCGAGGTCTGTTGCAACTGTACTCTTGGGCTTTCATGAGTAGTAGAGGAGGGGGAGAGGTGTGTCACAGCTATTCTGTGTTGAGATTCTTTATGTTTATTATGAGTTGTTACAACATTTGAATATGAATGGAGTTTTGCTGGGTCATTGATTCCTCTCACCTTCAGTTCGAGTTTGGCTTCGTTAATGGGCACACCAGTTCTGTCCATTAACGTTTGTAATTCTGTATAATATTGATAAAATATAGTCTTTAGATTTTGCATGATGATTTAATTTGCAATTTACACATTTGAAAGTTGGTCTTCAGAACATACAGCGCATATAGCGTTATTTCTACATCTTTTGGTTGAATGGCCGTATTTTAGACACCTAGAACACTGGAGAGGTTTAGGGCCAAAGGGGCGAACTTCTCTATTCAGTCCCAGAATTTTTATTTTTTGTGGTAGTTCCCAGTTTGTAAATTTTATTTTGACTATTTTAATATGTTTATTTTCATCCTTTCTACTTGGGACAGTATATAATTCCAAGTCATGTATGTTGTATCTTAATTTAAGGGAGTCAATTAAGACTTGTTTTGATGGTAGCTCTTCTTCATCGTTGTCTGGGAACATTACTGTTCCTTGTGTACAGTTTAGTGTTTCGTGGCTGGTTACTGTTACTTTCATTTCATTTATGTTGGTTATTTGTAGAAAGGTTGTTGATTGGGCTTTGGTTGTTGTTTGTATGAGCCATTCATTGTTTTTGATGTGTTTACATTCCATATATTTAATAATTTGTTCTCTAAAATGGCTAGTGAGATGCTATTCTGCTTTTAATATTAAAAATCTGGACCAATTGTCTGGTCCAAAAACATGTTCAAAATGAACTAGCGTTGGATTGAGTCGATAGTTACTTCTTTTTAATTTTTTCACATTCGTCGGTGATGAGCTCTGTGTTGATGGGGTTTAAGGGGGATTACTTGTCTCTATTTTAGAGTTATTATCCTTTATGTATGGTTCCAGTGTTACAATACTAGAGTTTACCAATTTGTTTTTATTTGTTTCTTTTTGACTTTCTAAACTCTCTGAGTCTTTAGGAATTGATTTTACTTGGAACGGGATGTTCCGTTGTAGCGTTTCTATCTATGCTAAGGAGATTCGAGAGTGACTTTCCATTACTCATCGACTGTGCCAGAATTTTACCATCATGGGGTCCAGGGGTACTAAAATCTTCATGACTACTTTGCATAAAGGATAAAAAAAAAAGATTAACAAATCTTGAAAAGATATCATTGGCTCTTTATGAAGTTGAATGTTCCACTAACGGCACAAGTGGGAACTGACTCCCAAATGTCCGCGTCCCTACCCTACCCCAAAAGGGGGATGGCCCATCATGATTGGTATGGCCCAAGTGTAAGCAAAACCCTCTTGCTAGGACTGATTTCATTGTAATAACACAGTCATCCCCATCCTAATCACAATATGGGCTAACTGGACAGAAAGCCGAGAGTCCTATTCCTAGAACCAGGCCCCCCTGGAATCTGTGGTCCAGCTCCACAGAATAGTTCCCCCTGGAAAACCAGGTCTGAACATTATCAGGTAGATGATGGTTCTACCACACTTCCCACTATTGAGCTTCAGATTCAACCTCACTCCATGCTATGATATGTTTTCCTATTTATTGATTTTGGTAATTTTGACAAAAGTGGGAAAATCCACAAAATTATTCTTAAAGTGTATTATTATATATTAGGGACACTTGGGGTCAAACTTAGAAAAAAAAAAAAAATAGATCCCTAGGTTCGAGAGCCCCCTCACCATGTCAAGGTGGTCCCAATTTGAGGGGGACTGATTATGGGTGCTTGGAACCTTTTTATTATCACTATAGTTTTGTAGTGACTTGAACAGGTAACTGTGAGTGTGTTTGTACGGGTAGCAATTCAGTGTTTTGATTTTTAGGGCTGTTGGGAATGTGACTCCTAAGTTGGCCACTTGTCTTACTGGAGACAAGGTGCACCTATTGGTATCTGGTTTCAATCCTTTGATGCTTTTGAAAAACAGTACTAGAAATCTGTATGGCAATAGCTTATGGTGTAATATGGCTGGATAAGGTACTCAAATGGTGATTATAACTATTCTGCGAGTGTGTTTTTAACCTAGCGAGAACCTTATTTTACTGTAATTTGAATATACAGTAGATAGAATATTAAATCAAAATGCTGGCATACAGGTATATGTAAATTAATGTTTTATGTGTCTTTATAATGAATTGTAATACAGGGTGAGCTATGGAGAATGTTAGCAGAGAATTTGGAACAATAAAATGGGGTTCATTGTAGCTTTTATCTTTTACCAGGATTGCTGTCACTTTGAGGTCTAGATTTATGTTATGCAGCTGACTAGTTGAACCATGTTTTGGATACTTGGACTTGCAATACGTAAGAGTGGTTTATATCACGTCCTCGGGTCCAGATCTACTTTAAATGAGGTTCAAGCATTAGTCAGTCAATGCCCTTGGTTTTTCAGCTTCTTGGGATTTTAATTCCCACAGTCTGCTTTGGTGTAGAGATTTTTTTTTTTTTTTTCTTTCTTTTTTTTTTGATGCATGAGGAAGGATCGTTGATGATAGCCATTCCAGTGATCTTACTCTATAATGACAGAGCGATGACATTTGTTAATATCTATCCCAATGACTCCTGTTCGAGACTTGAGCATTTGTTCTTCTGTCGACTGTACCCGTATTTCCGTTGGGCTGTTGATGAATCTTTGCTCGGGTGTGATAATTTTCCTTTTCATTTAAAGTTCTTTTGAATTGACAAGCGTTTGTTCCCCATCTGTCAATTCTGATTTTAATTGGGCTGCTGGTGAATTCTGGCACAGAAGTGGTGATTTTCGTCTTCCATTAACTGGTAGGTGCAGGAAACAGGTTGGGCTTAACATCAAGACCTTGACTTTTTTCAGAATTTTGAGTCCCACTTGACTTTGGTTCCAAAGACCTTGCGAACCTTGCAGACCTGCTGTTCCTTGATGGGATAAGACCTGTGGGCTTCTAAGAAAATGTTATTGACGTCATAAATATAACTTGTGCACAACAAAATCTATCAGTGTGCTTTAGCTAAGAAATGTAAATATATTAGTAAAGTCAAGAGGTTTCCTGTCTTTTATATAAATGGTATAAATTTGGAGACCCTTTACATAGCTGTTTTTGCTTGCTTGCAACTACAGCTAGGCTGGTGTTGCAAACTATTGTTTTGTAGTATCAGGTGCAATACTACTCAGTTTGCTAAGAGCTGTATCTTGGTTGCAACTAAAATGTGGAATGGTTTGCGTGGTGCAGTTGTGGAATCTTCAGATCCCCAGTGTTTAAGAGAAGAGCAAATTCATTCTTGCTGTCTGCTGACGTCTGAATATTTTTCCCCCCTCGTATTTATTTATCACCTTTTCCTGTAACTTGTCTCACTCTCTCTGCAAGCTGGTTTCCCTGTGGAGCCAGTCCTGGGTTTATAAAAGTCTGTTGACTCTCCATAAGAATTTTCATATAAGAGGAAGACTAATCCATTGAATTCCCTGATGTTCAGAATTCCATTTCTCTGAATTTCTCTGAGGTATTGAACCAAGAACTGTTCTACTGAGTTCCCTGACATTCTGAATGTGGGCATTACTTCAAATTTTGAATAAAAATGGGGAAGCCTATAATGCTAAGTTTCAGTTAAGGGGATTAAGAGAAGCTCTGTCATCGTGTGATTTGATGTAATGACATTCATCATGATATGCTTAAACACCTTCCAGAACTTGCCAAGTGATTCCTTCTTAAACCTAACAAAAATGGGAGACTGGCATTCTTCCTCCTTCCTGGGAGGTTGCAAATGTTGCCCCCATCAGGAAACGTCTTCAAATTCCACATTGCCCCACAAGCTACATGCCAGTATCACTTTAAAAGTTGTGTGCAGGTTATTTTATAAGATGGAAAATTCCAGATTAATGTGGCATTTATGGAATAATGGTTTGTCCTCTATTCATTATGGTTTTAGGAAATACTGATCCACCTTAGATCCTGTACTGAGATTATCAACTCAGATTCAACAGGGGTGTGCTAATCATTGCCAGACAATTGGAGTCTTATATTTTTAAAAGCTTATAATACTATGTACCAATTTAGATGACTGAATGACAGCATGAGGTGGAAATTCAAAGTAATAAGATTATTTTCGTTAGATATTGTCTATATGACAAGTATATTAAGGTTAGAATTTGCAGTACCTTATCAGACCCTTATGAGTTTAGAGTAAGGGGTCCCACAAGGCAGTTGTCCTGTGTCACTCTTTTGGGGGGTGGGTTATTAACAGCACACTTGAATCTGTCTTTCCAGTCAAAGATTCACTGTTTGTTGAGACTCATCTGCATTACTGCTAACAATGCTGTACTTGCAATTGATTTGCAAAGGTCAGTTAATGCTGTAAGTAAGTGGTTTCATATTTTGTTTTTCGTAAACTATGGCTGGTCAGTTCACGAGGAGCACTTGTAAGGAAACTGCTCCTAATCTTAAAGATACCTTCATTATCCTAGGAGAAGGAAGTTAAATTTTTGGGTCTCATTTTTCACAGCAACTTAATGGCATGTGGTAGAACATTTGGGAGGCAAATATACGCTGCAATCTGTGCTGATCACTCGTAATAATGAGTGATCAGTGCAGGTCATCTGATAGAAGACGTTTCACCTCTATCCAGCAAAGCCTTTGATTGCACGATAAAATGTTAGCAGGCAAAATTTATAGTATGATATGGTGACAAATAAGATTAAATATGAAACTGGACAAAATAAATAAATAAGGAGGAATGAAGCAGTGACAGGGAATCTTGCATTAAAGTGAAAAAGTATGTAGCAGACACAATTTGAAGTTTGAATTGCAAAGGAAATTTTCAGAGCAATGCTGTAATTCAAGAGAAATTTATATAAAAATGATAAAAATTGAATAGAAATAGCTTTCGTACAACTGTTATCACTACAGATTCAACTGTAATTAATACATACACGTTACAGTCTAATCAGCATATTGGGAAATTGCATATTAGTGCATATTTTGCAAGCAAAAAAATAAAAAAGATGCCACAAATATGGTTTGGTTTGGGTTACATTTGAGCAAAGTCAGTTACATTTCTCTCTCTCTCTCTCTCTCTCTCTCTCTCTCTCTCTCTCTCTCTCTCTCTCTCTCTCTCTCTCTCTTCTTCTTCTTCTTCTTCTTCTAACTGTGTGAGAGATAGGTTCAAAACATTTGGTTATTCGAGGTATAATGTGAAAGTTTTATGCTATGGTCATTAGTAAACTGAATCTCAATCAATCCTCTTGAACATACAGTAGTTACGTATGACGTCAAAATGGTTATAAATATGGTTATTGCATTCTAATTGTTAGGGAATGAACTGGGAAAATAAGTATACCTTACTTTTACCAGACCCCTGAGCTGATTAACAGCTCCTCGATAATATGGACGTTTGGAAGTAGACCCATACATCAAAAAGGCACAAGAATATGTTTGATTCTTCCTTGTAATTGGAAAACAAATTTTGCTGTCACATTCTATATATTTAAAGGGAATGAAAGCAGAGAGGCCAAGGTGTGGATGTTTAGGAGGAAGGGCCTGACGAATGGTTCCTACTTGCCTGCAGGTAATACAGGTAAAATTAGGCATATGTATGGCTTGTTATACGAATTACAGGCCAGTTTAATATACAGATATAGTATCGTAAATTTAAAACTTCCAAATGGGAAATAATCGTCATTACGCTTATCACTCGGTTTTAGCATATATCGAATCCTTATTAAGAAACTAAATACATTTTCATGCTCAATTTACAATAAAATATATATTATTAACTTGCTTGATATTGTTTATTTGTGATTTGTTAATATATATTCAAAAAGAGCTCTACAAAATCTCATTTTTGGAACAAGAACTATCGGCTCCGTCTTGGACCGTGCAGAGTGAAAACCCTTCATATATTCAAATTAATCGCCTAAAAATCCATAAAAATGCGTAGAATTAATACATTAACGTATATTTCACTCATTGCGTGCTCACAAGCGCGCTCTGGCACTCATATACGCACTCGATGTTAGTAAACCAGGAGTTTAAAAAGTGGTTTCTGGCAACCCTTTGTTTACATTGACAGGGAAAGGCTGAAAGGAGGTAAGTCACGTCTCTCTTGCTTCGTTATTTTCGTGGTAATTACCGTAATTAAAGGATGAAAGCGAATTGAATCCGAAAGATAAATTAATTAACATGGCTGCTTTAATCTGGGATAGTAATTACCGAAGGGTAATGACTTTTAATGCGTAAAATATGGTAGTTAAATAAGGCTGCCTCTCTCTACCTGTCAAACCGGTTGGAGAAACTCGAAGCTTATTTGAGCTTTTTTATTTGATTACTTGAATTAATTCCTTCTTAATTACCATTAATTAACTTAATTAGGATCATAATAATGCCAGCTAGCCGTAATTAACCTGGGATGTGGCTGTGTGGCTAGAAACCTATGTGGCTTAATGCCTGTATCTTGGAATGACCGAGGACGTCAATTATAATTAGAGTAATTAATATACTAATAGTAATCAATAGTAATAGTCTAATTAATAGTAATTAATAGCAATACCCGAGTCCTGGTTAATTAATAGCAATTATTTAGCCATGTTGATTTAGTCTGGCCAATATTTTACCTTGGGGTATTGGTGAGTGGGCATAGCAACAAGCCTTAGGGCCAGGGTATCATCAAAGAATTCGGGACCATTTTGGGTACGGGAACAATGTTGGGGCATTTTTAGCCCCCCCAGGGTTTGGTCGTGGCAAACAGAGGCTTCTTCTGGTAGTTTATTTTTGTAATTACGAAGCCTAATTACTCTAATTATTGGTAATTGAGTCTTATTGGGGTACTGGTAAGCTCGACCTGAGTAATGAGCGACTAAGGTATGAACTTGGGATCCTACAGGATTTCTAGGTATTTAGCACATTATATTGAAGGATGTTTTGGTTTTAATTGATAAACAAATGGTCCATTATGTCGTGTGTCCTGTGTATGGAAGTATCCCGCCTATAGCCTGAGAGCTTTTAAGTTAAGAGTCATGTCAAGGTATTTATCATATTTTGATATGATTTTTACCTTGAAGTTTATAGGCTATATGCTAGATACATCCAATTGCAGGTTAGTTAAGTTGCTACTCTGTATATAGAAGTATCTAGCCCACAACCTATAAGCTTTGTTAAAAGTCATATCAAGGTATTTATCTTATAAAATTGATATTGTTTTCCAATTTCAGTTCACTATCTTGGTATTAATTTCATCAGTGGTAAGAAAGAGATTCTATTTGCTAATTACTAATGGATTTTTATAATTTTTCAGTAAAATGTGATATTGGTGTTTGAAGCAGCTTGTATTATGTTAACGATAAAACACGAATGTTTGTCAGTATTGAATAATGTGTCAGAATTAGACACATTAAACTAGCTTCATAGATCCTCAAAGAAGAAAGGTTAAGCTTCCAATATCGTATCATAGGTGTAAAGTAAATCAGTAGGTCAGCTTAATTATGGATATGTAAAGCTTACTGCACCATACTTTTTCTCAAAAGCTTTCCGTCAAAATTACTAGAATGTGCTACTCACATGCAAGTAATTATGACAGGAAATTATCAGAGGGTAGAGTCATAACAGTAAAAATGTTTCAGGAGAAAATAACAAGTATTGCAGAATAGCAGCAGATTTGGTGAATTTTTATCGTTAACATATTCATTTGCTGCTGATATATTGCTCTGTATTTTGTTTCATTGTATTAAGTAGCTGAAATATTCTCTGTCAAACAGAAACATGCTGGGTATGAAAAAATGCTTTAAGAGATATTGTAGGAAGGAAATGACACTTTACCCACCATTCCACAAGATTTGTCTGTCGTCTAGAGATTCTGAACTATGAAACAAATTCAAGATTGTGTTTAGCATCATTTGTACCAGAGTAATTATTGTCAGTTGCATTGGATATTACTGATGTGTGTTTAAAACCTTGTTCCTGAGAAATTTAGATGTAATGCCACAGTAAATGTCTTTATATGTGACTTTTTTACATGAAATTTAGACGTAGTGCCACAGTAAATGTCTTTATATGTGGCAGGCCACAGTGGTAATGTTTGTTTTGTTTTTTAAATACAGAGTTGAATAATAATTTAGTTCATTACTGCAATGTGACATACTGCACTGTGTAGTTTTTATTGCCTCATAGCAGCTGTACAACCTAAGAAATTGTGCTGTACAGTTTTGTGGCAATCAGAGACTTTTTATCCGTAATGATTTGTATAGAATCCTTTTTTAAAATAAGTTACTAATGTAGATTCTTTTTTTTACAGACACCACATGCTGCAGGACCTACAGTTGTTTAGCTTTTAAGTCATTTCAATAGATCCATAAAGACAGTTTAATACAGTTCAAGCCGTCTGACTTACTTTCTCAAACAGGAGATAAGTGATATAATATTGATGCCACAGCGTTTAACAAAGAGCTTTTATTTTTACCTTCGTATCACTAAATTCAGATACGGCATTTGATAAATTAGTGAAGCCAGTTCTCTAACATACAACGTAGATAAGAACTTGCCCATAGCAAAACTATTATTTCATATGTATCGTTTTGAGATAACTTGTAAACATCATTAAAAAAAATGTATTGCTTTGATAGTGAATTAAGATAGCAAAATCAGGAAGTCAAAATACTTGTAGTGGTAGAAATTCAGAATTGCAAAGTAAACACTTTAGGTTATGTTTTTGCTAGGTAGTGAATCATGAAATTGATAGCCTTAGTTTAAGACTGCAGGTTTGTTAGCTGTGAAAAATAAAGATTTGTCAATTGAGCTTAATGATGTAAACTTCATTCTGCTTGTATGAAAATCATCACTTAATTTTATTTTTAGAGTACTAACATGAAAAACAAAAATAGGAAATCAGCTTATATTATGCGTTCAGATACGACTTGGGTTGTGTCAAATGGGTTTTGTGGGTGTATTGAAATGACTTGAAATTTGGTGAGAATGACCAGACTACTGTTTCAATTAAGAAGATGGATGTCGAGGAAAATAGTGTTTGACCTTCGCAAATAAGACAGAACTCAGCCATTGAAATCGGTGAGTTTATGAATATTGTTTATGAATATGAATTGTGTTTTTCTTCTCTGGTTTGGTAATCTTGAAAATAGCTCATTAATCTATCAATAAATTAAGGGTCGACACAATTTCAAAAGTGTTTACATTATTTGATGGATCAGTCAATGATATAGTTGCTATCTGTCTAGTATTTTATATATATTTCACATGGAACTCAAGATAGGAATAAGCCAGAAAGGTTTATACAGTACTGAAATTTGCTTTACCCTCCAGGAGTATCAAATTAAGCAATAAATGAGTGAGCAGGGTTAGGAACTGTAACTCTTGAGTAACATTTGGATCTTTAGCCTGTAGAAAATGCTATATCAAATCTGAAGAGGGTCAATTCCACTAGTATTTGCATATTTAGTCATCATGTAGACAGTTAGGTGACTGGATCTTGATCAGCAGTTGAAGGCAAATATTCTCGACAGGTGGCCTGGAGAGGGTATGTTGTAACAGGTTTTAAGCATTAGAAATAATGCAAGTAGTTCCATGTAAATGCTGCAAAAAAGAATGCCTTATATTGTGTCTTTTGTATTTGGGAAATAACATTCTGAAAGTGTCAGATAGTGTGTCAAGTATCACTCGCTCTCTCGTTCTCTGTGTTTTAGTCCCAGATACCTTCTTTGTTGAAGCCCCTAAATTCAAGGTGGAGAGTATCAACTCTGTTGATTGTGTTTTGCAAAGGTCTGTGCATTCTAGTAATACTACAGTATCATTGCAAAATTATAGGAATCCCTATAGGGGGTAGTGGTGCACTGTAGGCATCACTTAAGGTTCTTTGCAATATCCTTTTGGCCCCCAGCCGCAACCCCTTTTATTACTTTTACTGTACCTCCGTTCCTAGTCTCTTTCTTCTGCCATATTTCCCACCCTCTCCTAACAGGTTTTTCATGTGCAACTGTGAGGTTTTCATCTTGTTACACCTTTAGAATTGGAACCTCAAAACTTAGAGTGAAGACACAATGCATTCTACCCTAAAGCAGTTATCCTGGTCTTTTATAATTTAATTACATTTTTATCTTTATTATTGGGTCAATTTATTTGTTCTTTTCTAATAACTGCTGTCTTCTTTTTGTATTTCCTGTTACCTTCTGTTACTCCTTTCAAACGAACGCCGTATTCCTTGAAAGGGTGAATTTCAAGTCAATGGCCCTGTGGGCTTGTTCCTTATGAAAAGGCTTCTTCATCTTCTGAATAATAATAATAATAGCAGAGCGACAAGTCCACAGTTATGTATATGTTGATATATTTAAAGAAAAAATGTACAGAAAGCTTTCAGGAAGCTGTTCGATCCCCCTTTTCAATCTGATTGAAAAGGGGAATTGAACAGCTTCCTGAAAGCTCTGTACAGGTTTGTCTTTAATTATATGTACAGCACATATGTGGATTTGTTTCTCCATTTCAAGACCCATGCTACTATGAGTACTTTTTAAATGACAATATGCAATGATAATTTACTCTCAATATCCCTTTGAGCACTGAATGACCTCAGTTCCCAGTGCTTGGCATTTGGCCAGATTTGATATTCCTGTTCCCCCACAGGCAGAGATTTTCTCCGAGAATTAAGAACAAGAAAATAGTAAGGAATATTGCTGTGTTGAATCTTTGAAGAGTTCCTCATGAACAAGGTTTTTTGTAGCATGTCTGCGGCCCCCAGCTACAACCCCTTTCATTCCTCTTAGTGTACCTCCGTTCATATTCCCTTCCATCTTACTTTCCGCCCCCTCCTAACAGTTGTTTCATGGTGCAACTGCTTTGAGGTTTTCACCCCTTTTATATCTTTTAAAACCTTTTCACACTCGATGTCCCTTTCAGCGCTGGGCATTCGGCTTTAATTTTATTTTCCATTCCAACATGAAGTTGTCTTTCCTTACATTTCTTGGTGAATTGGAGTTGGAGACCACTGTAGCTTTTGAGGGGTGTGTCTTGTATTACCCAAAGACTGCCAACTTGTCATTAAGACAGCATCACCATATCTGGATAAAAATTTGCATCAGTCAAAGGGTGTATTAGTATAGCTTGTATAAGATACTTCAAGATCTAGTTTTTAAGACTGTTGGCAAAGAAACATGAGTGATGCTATATGCAAGGTTAAAGCAAGAGGGTTTTGGCAAAATGTAACGTCACAATCATAAGAACATTTAAGGAAAGTATTCCAAATACCTTTACTCTTATGTCAGCAATACTGAAGGGCCCCATTTTATTTCAGATTGAGGAACTGACTCGCAAGTAAAACCTCTTGAGCACATAAAGACAGAAGGGGAGCTGGACAAGTGGCTCATAGCTTCAAAACCTGGATGCGCTGGTAAGTACACAACTACCCTACTTACAAACGAGTTACGTTCTGGACGGCTGTTTGTATGTCGAATTGTTTGCAAGTTGGTTACAGTAATCTTCATGCCTATATAAAGTCAATGCAGTACTGTACATTTTTTCATCCCAAAACACAATACACTGTACGTGCAGTATTGTAAATATAGAATAGGCACCCACAACAGAATTTGAACTTAAGGGTGGCAAAGGCGGCTGCTCTGAACACAATTTTGATTTTCGATCCTGTTTGGTTGTATCTCTGAATGTTTGAAAGTTGAATTTTTGTAAGTTGAATGTTCATAAGTAGGGTGGTGTCTGTATTGATGTATTTAGTCACATGAAATAGAGACTGGAGTTTGTTGTACAAGCATGAATGCAGTAGGAGAGTGGTAGGAGACTAATAAAACCCCAGGTGGTAGCACAGAAAGAATCAAGAGTTTGAAGGTGATATGTACTGCCCAGTACAAACACTTGATGTGCATTGAAATTGTAAAGGAGTGCAAATGAAAGTTAGACTTTGAAGGAAGTTTGAGTTCGGATCTTGGGTGCGGTGTTCCAAGACTACGAAGTAATTTGTACATTAGCAGCTGAAGTGAAGAAGAGTTGTTGTATCGTAGGTACACTCTGTTATTTTGTAAAGGAAGTGAAAAGTTTTCACCTTCTTAAGGAGTCTCAGTACCTCTACGTAAACACTTAACTGATAATGCAAATTTCAAAAAGTGACAAATTGCCAAAGACGCATCGAAAGACATTCTGAAGGAATAATTGCTATGCCTTGCAAGATTTTTATCAACAAATCTGGAGAAACAGGATAGAAACCTGGTCTTTATTCCTTATTTTTGCCAGTAGTGAGGTTTTAAAAGCTACACACCCATTCGATAACTTGTCGTGTTTTAGGCCTAGTTCCTTTACAGGTTTGCCACCCCTTTTGCTGAACTATTAGTGAATTTGAAAGCAGGCCTGTATTATTACAGCACAAGCTTTTATGTGCAGGGCATTTGCGCTGGATTAAGAATAAGGTGTATTATTATTTAAGTGCCTTTTTACCATATTAAGAGTCAGTACAACATTAATGTACCTTTAATATTCAGGGAATTGTTATGCAATTCTCCTACTGAAGTATTAGAAATACAAGATTACTAGTTAATCTTCAGGGTATTTTTTTTTCAAATTATGAGTTGGAAATAGTTTATTACTTGATGGCTTGTGATACGAAGGGGTGCAGTTTTACTGAATTCCCTTTGGTATTCATGGAAAAATTGTTTCACTGCTGAAGTTGTCCTGAATTCAGGTTCATTTTAAAATGTTTTAATTGTAGTAGGAGTTTTTTCAACTTGAGGTAACAGAACACCACATTTGCTCACTTCTGCATTAATATCTGGATAGAAAATAGCATCAGTCAAAGGTTGTATTATTATGGCATGTAAAAGATACCACAAGATCTAGGTTTTTACAACGTTGGCAAGGAACACGAGTGATGCGCTTTAAGCTGAGAGTGGAAGGTTTGGCCCTAATATAATTAAGAATATTTGGGAATACAGTGGACCCCCGCCTGTTTGCTGTTCCGGATTTGCGGCTTCACCTCGTTGTGGATTTTTCTGGAACACATATACAATTATTCGCAGAAAATTCACCTATTCATAGTATTTTTCATAGAGGAATATACACAGATTGCTGTATTTTCATATAATTTTTGTGACTAAATGCACTTTTTGTGATAAAACTATTAAAATATTCAGGTATAAACATTTTTAGAGGGTTTTTTGGTGATTTGAACTATCAAAATAGGCAATTACATGTGTTCTAGAGGGGTGGGGTTTTAAGTATTTGCGGGTTTGAGCTATTCACGCATGGGGGGTGTGGCCGGCTAGTGGTACGCATCCCCTGTGAATACCAGGGTTTGACTATACTCACACGAGGTTACAGTCCATGGCGCACCATCAGAATAATTGAACCATATACCCCCAATTTCTCCAGACTCTTAAGTCCTTTGTTGTGGGTTATGTATATCAGAGAGGAAATGCCTAAATCCAGCTTACGTTTCTCAGATACATGCATTTGCTCAAAGTAAAGTAGCCAGGGCATTTCTGCATTTTCAGTTTCCGTGTCACCAGAATGGTCTTGCCCTTATGATCTTCAGTTAATGACCCAGTGTACGCACAAATAATATTCTGATAACTTAAAAAGAGGGATGAATTCAGTAGCTGGTAATCTTGGTTTATTCCAACAGGAGATTTGGAATAGATTCCAAGCCAAGATTCTTTACCAAAACTCAAATTAGAATCCCAGTCCCAGTTTCAGAGAAAGAGCTGTAATTAGGTTGTTTGTGTTGTAGCACCGCACCTTAGTGGACTTCTGTACTTATCAGCGACATTATTATAATGATTTTTTGCTATGCTACCATTTTAGATGAGATATACCTTTAGGTAAGTCTTTGAAATTCAGTGTCAGGTTTGAAGTACAGCTTAATTTAGGCTAGGAACTCCTATGTGGAGTTGCTGTTAGCTGTAAGATATCTAGCAAGTATTCCACTGCAGGCTATGGTATTGGGTCTTTGTTACCTAACAGACTTTTTTTTCTTTACTCCTCAGAAAGCTGGACCCCAAAGTATCTGTTGAGGTGTTACTAAACTTACAACAACGTGAAATATATCATCACTACAGCCATTTTAATATATGTGAAATTACTGGTTGAATAATAATGAAACTGTAGCTCTTGGTTCTTGTGTGAAAGACACTTTTGTATTATTAATTATATCTAACATATTCTTGGGAGTATAAATGCTAGTCCACACAGTTTCAGGACCTGAAAATGCCTTTCAGTAAATCTAGAAGCAAGCTTTGAAATGCTAAATTGGGTCTGTATGAAGTTGAAGTGCTTTTAATTTGACACTTAAAAGGCCTGTGGGATCAAACTCTGATCACTAGCTGGGGAGAGAGAATTAACCACTGGGATGGTATAGCAGTAAAGTCAATTGCATGGTGTGTTGAAATATTCTAGATTACGTGAAAACAGTTTGATTTCAAACCACATATATGTTGTGATTCGATGTACAAAGTGTGTCATGCTGATTAGTAAGATTTTTTTTATGAAATATACACTCATTTTTTTATACTATCATATATGGGTGCTACTTTTGGCACTAGTGACTACTCTTTTGTCAAAAGCCCAGTTATGCATAGGTAGGCAAATGTCTAACTTATGTCAAGATCCTGTTCTAAAAACTCATCAGAATAGGAGGAAACTAACACTCATACAACAGGTTTATATTAAGACTAAAAATGTTTGATATTATGAAGGATAATTACCTTTCTGTACTACAAAACTCACTTGCAATTAGAATTCCCATAAACCTTTTAAAGCAGACTGTCTTAGGAATAAGGTTATGTTCACCTGATACTTGACTCGTAATCTGCTCTTTTCAGGCTCTCCTCCGGTCATTGTGAATGACAACTGCAGGACGTCTTCTTCAAGTACCAGGAGCAATCTTCTTCCTCACAAGTCGTCGTAATGGATGTGTTAATGCTGAATAGCCAGACGTTATCACAAACGAAGAATCACGTGGTTCAAATTGTTACGTAAGTTGTAATTCGAGTTAGTACTCTCTGATATCTTAGCAATTAGTAAGTAAAAAGCCACAACACCGTATATGAGCGACTGTATTATTTGAAATACAGAAAAGGTTAGAAAAAAGGGGTCTTTCGACCGTTTGCACAGTTGTCCTCTTCAGCCAGGAGGACCGTTGTGCAAACTGTCGAAAACTCCTGTCTCTTAACCTTTTTGTATTCTGAATGATACAGTCGCTCATATACAGTATTGTGGCTTTAATATTAAAAAATATCAAAGCATATAATAAAAGTTTTTATTGTAGTTTCTCCCATTGGGGTATTGCTGTCAGTGCTCCTCACATGATGCACTGTAGGCATTGCTGAAGGCTTTCACTGCATCCCTTTGGACCCCAACTGCTATGCCCATTTTTTTTTAGCCTTCGACTTGATTCCCATTCCCACTTCCTCACTTCTGTTTTGTTGTTCAACCCCCTATTTTCAGTCTTGATCTCCGAATGGCTGAAAGCTCCCAAGTGCTTAGTTGTGTAGCATTTGTAGGTGGTACCTAGTGTGTATTACTAAAAGATTGATGTCAGTATTGAAGTGCAGCGACGTCTCTTCAGCCCCTAGTTGCATCTACTTTCTTACTTTTTGCTGTACCTCCGTTCATATTCAACGTTGAATGACCCCACAGGTTTCAGGGCAATTACTTGAATGTGTAGGGTGAATTCAGTTAGCTGCAGAGCTGGTAATCTTGATTTATTCCAACAGATCAAGATTCCAAGCCAAGATTCCTTTCCAAAACTGAAATCATCTTAGTCCCAGTTTGAGAATTCTATAACAAGAGCTAAAAATTCCTTCCCAGAAATTGAGATAAGAATCTGAGACCCAGTTCCAGAGAAACAGCCGTAATTGTAGAGTCCATGTTTTTTTGTGTAGGAATACCTCAACTCAGTGGACTTTTGATCTTTTCAGCTACATTATTATGACCATTTTTGCTACGCTACCATTTTAGATGTGATATATTATTAGGCAAATCTTTGAAATTCAGTGTTAGGTGTAAAGTACAGGTTAGTGTAGGTTAGAAACTATGTTGAATTGCTCTTAGTTATAAGATATCTAGAAAATATTCAAGCACAATTTATGATATAGAGTCTTTGTTACTTAGCAGACTTCTTTTTTTTGCTGTAGCTCCTACTTCTTGTGAAAAAGACACTGTAAATATATTTATATGTATCTGACCTATTCTAGGTAGTATACAGTATATGCTAGTCCATACAGTTTTGGGTCCTGAAAACATGTATTCAGCAAATGCAGTAGCAAGCTTTGAAACATTCCAACTCAGGTTATTATGAAGTTGAATCCCCACAGGGTGCTAGTGCTGTCAGCACACATTATGCCGTACACTGCAGGTTAATGGTAGGTGCAGCGTCCCTTTGCCCCCTAGCTGCAACCCTCTTCCTTAAGTTATACCTCTGTTCAAATTCTCTTTCTTCCATCTAATATTTGTTTCAGTAGTTTTTTCAGTTCTGAATGACTTCATAGGTCCCAGTCCTTGGCCTTTGGCGTAAATTTTATATTTCAGTTCCAGTTTATAAAGTTGAAGTGTTTTTAATTTGGCACTTGAAAGAACTGTTGGATTGAGTTCTGCTCTCTAGCTAGAGGGGAGAGATAGCTAACCACTGAGATAGACACTTGCAATAATAATTTTTCAGTTGCACTAAGAGGCTGCTGTCAGTTTTTTGTGAAATTTGCAATGTAGAATCATTTTTTTATTGCTTTTAACACTTCATGTTAGATTGAAATGAATTTCAGTAAGTTAGTGACCCCATTTATCCCCTCTTAGTAAAAGACTTGTGTATAGGATGCTTAAAACTTGATTGCAGATAATCATGTCCTTATTTTAAGTCACAAGCAAAACAACCTCAGTTTTCCATGTTTTAATTGTTTTTTGTTCTTCCAGGTGAATCTGCAGTTTGGCAAGGCACTTTGCAAGCAACAATAGTATCATTTTGACAGCGCTTGAAGAAAATAGCAACGGTACAGTTACGTAAACAGGAGTGGTACATTTTCATGAACCCCACTGGACAAACATTACAAGAAAATAATCATGAGATGTTGTATAGTGCTTTAACAAAGGTACATTCTTAATTAACATACGTAAGGTGTCTGGGGAAGTGTATCATTTTGGTGGGGCAAAGAGAATTGTTCAGTTATGGATTTAGAGGTTTTGGTTTTGCAGAAATTAAAAATGATACTGTATTTAATGGAAATTGTGAATTAAAGAAGAGATATTGGAGTGTATTGACTGTCAGTGCCTCAGATCTTAGAGTACTTGTAGGATATAAGAGAAGTCAGAGAGATGGGGACAATGTTAGTGCTAAATGCTTTTACCAGACTGCATTAGAATGTTGCAACGTTCTTACAGGTGTTATAGCCAAGCCCAAATAGTAATGATGATAATATTTAATTATGATACATAACTATATATTTATTTTATCTTGCTAATTGAAATTTACAGTAAGGAGCCTTTCACTTTTCGTAATGAAATTTGCATTGCAATAGAATGTTCAGTTACTTGTTTAAAGACTTGTTTCCCATCTGTGCCCCACTTAATTTTTATCTTAGGACCCTGTAACCCTAAAGATTTTAGTGTCACAAGTCATTATGCCATTAACTTCTTCCTCATCTTTTCAGGAAAGCAATTGCAACCTACAAGAATAAACTGGACAAGTTTGAACACATAAATTTTGCCTTGGAATTCCACATATCCACCGTAGAAGAGGAACACAGGAAAAACTACAATTGGAGCACTCTAGTGGTCACATGTTAATCAATCTTTGATGCTTGTGATTTTCAATTAGGAATTGTATGAGTCTATATTCAGGACATATGATTTATTTAAACGTTGCTGGTTCAGTATTTCAGGATATATAATTTCCACATTCATTTCTTCCCAATTTAATTTTAGCCAACCAGCAGCTCAGTATTATTCAGGTACCTGAAACTCCCATGGCTTAATCTACATGTTAACCCTTAAACGCCGACTGGACGTATCGTAAGTCTACTAAAATTGTCTGTCGGGTGACGAATGGACGTACGGTACATCGACTACAAAAAATTTCAACCTTCGGTCAACTTTGACTCGACCGAAATGGTCGAAAAATGCAATTGTAAGCTAAAACTCTTACATTCTAGTAATATTCAATCATTTACCTTCATTTTGCAACAAATTAGAAGTCTCTAGCACAATATTTCGATTTATGGTGAGTTTTTGAAAAAAAACTTTTTCCTTACGTCCGCGTGGTAACTCGGCCAAAAATTTCAGAAATTCTTTCGTCATTTTGTCGTAATTTTTGCACCGTTTTATATTAGCCCTTACATAAATTTTTATATATGAAAATGTGTGCAATTTCATGTAAAATACAACAAAAAACAACCCATGGTTGTAGCTTTTATCAGTTTTGAAATATTTTCATATAAATCACGGTGCCAAAATTTCAACCTTCGGTCAACTTTGACTCGACCGAAATGGTAGAAAAACGCAATTGTAAGCTAAAACGCTTACATTCTAGTAATATTCAATCATGTACCTTCATTTTGCAACAAATTGGAAGTCTCTAGCACAATATTTCGATTTATGACGAATTTTTGAAAAAACTTTTTCCTTACGTCCGCGCGCGGTAACTCAGCCGAACACCTCGGAAATTCTTTCGTCACTTTGTCGTAATGTTTTGCACCATTTTATATTAGTCGTTACATAAAGTTTTATATATGAAAATGTGTGCAATTTTATGTAGAATACAACAAAATATAACTCATAGTTGTAGCTTTTATCAGTTTTGAAATATTTTCATATAAATCACGATAAGTGCCAAAATTTCAACCTTCGGTCAACTTTGACTCTACCAAAATGGTCGAAAAACGCAATTGTAAGCTAAAACTCTTACATTCTAGTAATATTCAATCATTTACCTTCATTTTGCAATAAATTGGAAGTCTCTAGCACAATATTTCGATTTATGGTGAATTTTTGAAAAAAAACTTTTTCCTTATGTCCGCTCCGTAACTCAGCCGAACATCTCAGAAATTCTTTCGTCACTTTGTCGTAACGTTTACACCATTTTATATTAGTCGTTACATAAAGTTTTATATATGAAAATGTGCACAATTTCATGTAGAATACAACAAAAAATAACTCATGGTTGCAGCTTTTATCAGTTTTGAAATATTTTCATATAAATCACGATAAATAGAAAAAATTCTACCTTTGGTCAACTTTAACTCGACCGAAATGGTAAAAAACTGCAATTGTAAGCTAAAACACTTACAGTCTAGTAATATTCAATCAATTACCTTCATTTTGCAACAAACGGGATGTCTCTTGCACAATATTTCGATTTATGGTGAATTTTTGAAAAAACTTTTTTACGTCCGCTCGTTATGAATTCATGCATCATTTTGTGATAATATTTTCTCTGTTACTTTGATCGGTTTACAATTTGTTATATACCAAAATCATCGTAATTTAGTGTACAATACAAAGAAAAAAAATAACTCATTAGCTTTAACTGTTTTGCTCACAGCGCAATTTGTATACAATTATATATGAAATTTTTTTTCGTGCTGTCATATATTTCAATATTTATATATGATAATGATATTTTTTTTCTATTTCTGATGGTTGCATACTAAACTTCAGGCAATGACAAAAAAAAAGCCAAAAATGAACTCTTAATCTTAAAAACTAAGTGTGCTGTGATTTTTTGAAAAAAAATTTTTTTCCGCTTCGGCGCTAACTCCCGAACGCCGCCGGCATACGGCAGACACTTTTGTAAATGGAGGCTTGGCGTTTAAGGGTTAAGCATTTACGTAGACTAATTATAAGTTTAATTTCAGTTAACGTACAGCTCAGAATGTTTTAGAGTGCATAGTTTATTTTAATATCATCTTTCAGTTTTGTGTATTTTAAAATAAGTACAGTTTTTTATTTTCACTTGAATTTCTTTGTCGGGTAGAAAGCACTGTTCCGTGATATATATTCTTAACTTCATTTTCTGATTAGTTTAACAATAGCTATGTGGCACCACAGTTTGCTAAAGGATGCATAGTTGTATTTACATAAGGTTCATGAGTTCAGTATGTCAAGTACTATAGTGCATTTCAGGATAGTTTTGTAATTTCTTACCAATTTAAAATTAGCAGTCAGTTAGCTCAGTATTTTTTGGGATTCATACGTCAATGTTAATTTCTTAACAGTTTGATATCAGCTGAAAGCAATTCAGTGCATTTCAAGATGCATAATTTTATTTTTACCTGAGTCTTATATGAGTGAAGTTGGTTACAGAAAGCTCAATGCGTCAGGATACATCCTTTTTTTTTTTTTTTACACAAGATTCATAACTGTTAATTATTGGAACTCAAACAGCTCAGTTAGTTTCAGGATGCATAGTTTTCTCTTGAATTCTTTAGCTGTGTTAAAATCTCTTATCAAGTAGCTTAGTACATTTTAGGGTACATAGTTCTTATTCTTTCTCTGCATCTTTTCCCATGTCTGTGTGGGGTCGATGTTTCTGACAGCTTTCCTCCACCTGAGTCGGTCGAACGCATCGTCCTCCTAAAGTTGTTTGTGTCTCAGGTCTTCTCTTAACTACATCCATCCACCTTCTTAGCTTCTTCGGTCTTCCTCTTGCTCTCCCACCAGGCACCTCCATCTGCATCACTCTCCTCCCTACATATGTCGTGTCCCTTCTCACCACATGGCCATACCACTGCAGTCTTCTTTTCTGGCCCTTCTTTGATAGTTCTACCACTTTAGTAGTTCCACTTATTCTTTCATTTTGATCCTGTCCAGTTTTGTTACTCCACACATCCGCCTGAGTGTAATAATAGGTACATAATATTAGAAATAAATTTATCAGCGTAAGGTAAGATATTAGGTAGCTGTAGAAGCATAGACTGTTTTGTATCAGTAAGCTTAGTATGTCTAAGGATAATTGTTCTTCGTGAAATAAGTTTGATGTCACTGGTCAGGTAATTGATTGCTTTCTAGAAATTCATGTAGCACTTAGATTTCATTTGCAGTATCCAGTAGGTCACTGTTCAATACATACTTGCCTGGATGTGAAGTTCATGTGATATTATTATTATTATTATTATTATTATTATTATTATTATTATTATTATTCAGAAGATGGCCCCTATTCATATGGAACAAGCCCACTACAGGGGCCATTGACTTTAAATTCAAGCTTCTAAAAATATGGTGTTCATTAGGAAGAAGAGATCCCACTTAGTAAAAGAAATTATTAAATTGATAAATAGATAAAAATGTATTAAAATGCAAGAAGAATAATAATAATAGGGTAGTAATGCAGTAATAGTAGGTTATTCTTATTGTTTTCACTAGTTTCCCCAAAGTTCTTACATTATCAGTAGCAAATAGTTCATTAATTAGAACTAGTTGATTTTATGAAATATCTTTGTGGAAGCCGTTGTAGTTAAGAGCAGTTTTGTGGAACCAAACCTGTGATGTATTGCCTTTGGAGAACAGTTAATATTTTCAGCTAAAGTATAAATGATTCCTGATATTTTTTCTCAGTAAGCTGCCACATAGATATTGTTAAACTAGCCTTCACCATAGTAGGGACTTGGAAGCAAAGCTCTCAAATACCTTATAACCTTAATCCACAGATTGTTTCAGTTGCTGAGTATCAGAGTTTTTGAGAATTAAATCCTTGATAGCTTTAAGCTCTTGCATTATTGTAGTATTATGTAAGCATTGGTACATTTAAACTTTTAAGACATAGGTTATGCACAAGATTTGCTTAATACAGGATGAATATTACAGCTTCCACATTTTGAAATTTGGTGACTCATGGAGAACTTGTCATTATTTTCATGTGATTAAATTATACTCTGTGATTTTGCACAAAGCTTGCCATGATTGTAAAATGCACCTTGTTAAACATTAAACAAATTATTGAAAATTTTCAGCATAAATTAATTCAAAGTTTACTGCAAATACTGAAGAGTTGTGTTATCAGGGCCATTATTATAATCACAGCATCTCTGCATATTTCAAGACACTGCTGGAACGTGAAGGGTCCAGATGGAAATTTTGTTACTGTTAAGGGAATTTGGTAATGTAGGCATGAGGTTCAATAAGTAAATTGAAATTCAGAATGCTTTTTCAAAGAGAGTTTGGTACTCAAATGAAATTTGTTACTTTTAGGGTCGTGTGGTTTTATACAAAACATATTTTAGGTAAATGGATCTGTAAGTAAATTCCCATTCAGATTTTAATTTAAAGAAAGTTAAGTATTATTAAAAATGGCCTCTTATGTACATGAATATGTAAACCCAAATAATAAGTAAATTGAAATTCAAAATTCATTTTCAAGGGGAGTTTGGCACTTGAATTGAAATTGTTGCTTTAAGGGGTCAATTTTTTATTTTTTATTTTTTGCAAAATACACTTTAGGTAAATTAATCTGTAACTAAGCTCAAGTTCAGAATGTTGGTTTAAAGGAAGTTAGGTATTCTTAATACACTAATGGCCTTTTATATATATGAATAAGTAAACTCATAAGTGCTCTTTTAATTGCCGTTTGACAAAGATATTTGTGGTATATGTATTAATGAGCATTCTCAGTTATGAGCAGGGCTTGTTCATCTTAATGTTACATTTATACTTAGACTTTCTGGAATGATTCAGTTCGTTTTCTTTACCAGAGCACTAAGTATTTTTCAGACTTTTGCTATAAAAGCTAAATTCTAGTGGACTCCTTAGCTATTGGGTAGTTGCTATTTAATTCCTTAGCTGTTGGATAGTTGCTATTTAATTCCATAGCTATTGGATAGTTGCTATTTAATTAACTGCCATTTTTAAATTTTTGTGACAAGCAAGTCTTCCATATATCTTTCCTTGTAAGGTTCTCACAGAGGGACTGCTTTTCCACAAAAGGCGTAAATTGGAGTACGGTTAGGTTAAAGAAGTTGAACAGCAAAGTGGAAGAGATTAAAATTATGGAAAGTATAAGAAAGATATTTGATTGACAGGAAGGGATTTGTTTTTGTTATAGGTACACTTGCCCTTAAGAATAATTCTCTGTAAAGCCATGTAAACAAGGGGGCTTATGAAGTATGTAATAATAATAACCACAATCTTAGCTTCTCAGTTTCTTCACACATTTTGGATACTCTTATCGCGACCAAGCCTTAGATCGAAATGGAAGAATGTGACGTGATTCTGATGTCTGTAACAAGATTTGAACCCTCATCCAGAGTATCAGAATGAGGTTACGTTATCCACTTGACCGCGGTTGTCAGGTAGGTAATGTGACCTCATTCTGATACTCTGAATGCAGGTCCGACTCCTGCTGTGGACGTCAGAATTACTTCATCTTCCATGTAGATCTAATGCTTGGTAGTTACAAGTACATCCAAGAAAAGTTTGAAGAATATAAGAAGTTACAAGTTCATTGTGGCTATTATAATTACATAGATAAGTATCTGGTAAAAAATGACCAGTAGCATCTGTGTGTGGTTAATTCCAGGCAACAACGAAATTTCAAAAAGTAACTGGAAATGAAATCGTAAAATAGTTTTGTCTCAGGTTAGGAACTAAATCATTTTTGACAATGTTTCTAGTTACATTTTAACAAGACATATATGTGACTTTGTTAATGTGAATTGTTTGAGAAATTTGGTTGTTATTTCTGAGGTATTGATTTTTCTAAATTGTAGACTTCCCAGTGTAACAGTGTCTTGACATATGGAGATTTTCTGTAGGTTAAGGTATTTTTTTTATATTTTTGTAACTTTTCATATAATTCCCATTGAAGTTCAGTAATTTAATGAAACCAAGATTCACTTGACTGTTATTGTTAAACTTCAACTAAAATTTGAATAATGGGAAAATTATTGTAATACCAAAATATGTACGTTTTTTTGTAGAAGGACTTCTGAATTTCAACTTTGAGCTCAGTTCTCATCAGGTATTGACTTTCATTTAGCTGCAAAGGGTAAATTTGTGTCTTTATTATTTCTTAGCACAGCAGAGCAAAGTTTAAAACTATTGAAAAAAAATTCTGTTGGCACTAAAAATCAAGAGAATTGTAACAATATACATCGTATCTTTAGTGATGGTATACTGTTTGGACATTGCAATCTAGGTTTGATAAACTGAGCTTGGAAATTCATATCTGTATAAATTTTCCCCACAGGCCAACATTTTCAGGTATCTTTTTAAGGTGATTTAATGTAGACATTGTCCAGGCTTTTATCTCTCAGCCTTCCATTCTCACCAGACTTCCCTTCATGTGAATTTGAAATTACACTCTACACCTTCAAGGGCATTTCTTCAGTCTCCTGTTAAAGCTTTTACATAGAAATACTTGGCAGTTTTACAGCTCAACTTGGACCCTCCAGAATTTTAGACTCTTGTGCTGTAAGAGCAGTTTTTGATCACTTGAATACTTGTCAGCAGAAAACTTCCAGGTCTGCCAGAATCTTTACATAGTTATCTGAACCATCATTTCACTTTACGTACTTCGTTGAAGCTTTCTTGTATATCATATTCTCTACTGGAGGGATCTTGAACATTTGACATGCTTTGCTGGACACACACACACACTTACTTACTTACTTACTTACTTACTTACTTACTTACTTACTTACTTACTTTCAGTGTGCTTTCTTTAGTTCTCCCAGACACAGGGATGAAGTACCTCAGTCTTCAAACCCTGACACTTAAATTCTTATCGTAAACTCTTTCATATGTGGACCTGAGCTTGTTAGGGTATGAAATTAAGTTGAATATTTCAGTGTAAAGATATTTGCATTTTTTGCCCAGTTTTCCAATGAATTTTAAAGTCTTCATTTTAAATAACTAATAGAGTTTTGTAAAATGATTTATGAATCAATTCATGGGTTTTGGTATGAAATTGAGTTAAATCTTTCAATGTAAAGATATTTGCCTTTTTTGCCCAGTTTTCAAACGAGTTCTAAAGTTTTCGTTTTAAATGTTTAGAGGTGTGTAATGTGATTCAAGTTACAAGTTTCATTTTATATGTTTTTGTGTGTTATTGAGAACCAGAGCAGTGTCTGTAAACATTCATCTCTAAACCTGAACAGTTTAAAGGAAGTGAATGACTGCTCTTTACTAATTGATGTAAGTTGAAGTACAGAAGTCCTCATATATTTATACATTGTGTAAAACTGGAAAGACTTTTTAAAATAAAGGACTCCTTGGAGTCAGCACTGCAGTGCCTCCAGGAGGGAGTAATATGTCCTCAGCCAGAGGTAATATGAGGTCATCAGTCAGTCGTCAGCGACTGAAACCGACTCAGAAGGGCTGATTGTTTTTCTAAGCTGACATCAGCTGATTTGGCTGAGATGGGAACAGTCTTATCCTTGTATTTTCCAAGATGTGTTTAAAATGTTCTCTGAACCTGTGTAAGAATTTTTAGAATGTATTTAAAATGTCTAACAAAATGTTCGGACAGGAGGTCCAACGAGGGTTGTGTTAACGGTTACCACCGAGACGAGCCTTAGGCTTACGTTCAACTGTTGTTGCTCTTTGAAGCAAATGTCAGCTTGGCATGTATTGTCCTCATGATATGGTGTAGCAAACATGTAGATTTTTAGAGCCAGAATTTGGTTTCATATGATGTACAGTTGCCCAAAAAAAGTATGTGAGTAGGTGAGAAAATCTACAACTGTTTTTGTTTGAGATTTTGTGCAGAATTCTCTCGTCTTGTTAGAGAAGTTGAGTGTATTCGATCTTGTACAAGAAAAGGCACAATCGAGCAAGACGTGGTTATGGCGAATGTGTTTTCGAAGGTGCTAACCATTGTACTGACAATTGTAGCTGACAGTTATTTCCTTAGAGCTGTGTAAAAATTGGCTCTTAAATATTTCTTGATGGGGTTATTTCAGTTTTCAGAAATACGTAAGTGTAAAATTGACTTAATTCTAAGAAAAATTCTCATTTGTAAATTTTTATCATGAGTTGTCACATTTTACTTATAAGGCAGTTATGAGATTCCGTTTGATCAAATACTGTTTCCTGGAGAATTATAAGTAAACTTGTTGACGCAGTACGGAAAATTTTAGCTTGCAAGGCATCATTGACTGAGATTAGAGTCTGTCATTTTTGCTATTTTTTTTTTTACTAGTTTACATATAACAGTTTCGCAAGATTATTTTAAAGCTTTGAATATTATTTATATCCTGCCAGATGTCTTATAAAGTATAAAGTTAAAAGTGAGGTTGAAAAGTGTAAAGTAAGTCTGTCAGACCTTGTAGAGAGAGTTATCCTTTTGGTCCAGCAAAACCTTTACTTATATTTCAGACACTTACTGTCTTTTCAAAAGGGGGTATCAGCTTGGGGCTCAAACGTCTTGCATCTTGGGCCAACATTCATTCGTGTACTTGAAATAAAGGAGGGATAAAACACCACAACAATCATGTTTAGAGTAAGTGTGAGAAACCTCGCAAGTGTTCGTCACATCGTTAGTAATTAGACAACAGTTAGAGAGTTGTGTGTTCATCCTGGAGGAACTTTGATTGAAACACGTAAATCTTTGGTCGAAAATTGACAAACAGATTCATTTGACAAGTTTCTAACAAGGTAATAAGGCAGAATGTGGCCTTTGATATATTGTAAAGGTTACTGTACTACATCACCAAACACCTTGCCAAAAAGCATTCCTTGATTTTGAGACTGTGAGGTAACATCTAGACTTTTCTGAATGCAAAACGTGAATTTAGAACAAATGTTTTCTCCTTCATTTAATGGGATGAGGAAACTGTCCTCACTTGTAGGTTACCTTTCTGTTGGAAGGTTTCATTGACAGGAAAGTATTCCTTTAAAACCTTGGTAAGATGTAGATGAATCAGCTGCTATGGAGAAGCTAGTTGCCATTTCCTTATCGAAGTTACAAAAACCCTCAGCTTGTTGATGTGATTGTTAATCGATGTCAGATGTTCACTGGTTTCCTCTTACAGTTTGTTGACAAAGAAAGTGTCGTGTAGGTTGACTGAGCTTTGTGTTTGCTTTTTAAATTGGAGAATTATGTCTCTGATGTGAGACGCTTAAATAATGGTGGCTTGGTGTACTGTTTACGAGTGTGGTCTTCAGATACTGACTTATGTCAAATTCTTGGATAGAGTTGTCATCAGTAAAGTTTATTTTGCTCACTCTTAATGTTGACTTGTGGCATAGCATAGACGTAGAGTGAATTCATTAGTTTGTTGTATGAAACTTACTACAACGACAAAATCCTGTGCATTCTATGTTAAGTGACGTAGCAGTTTTTGCTCGCAATGTTAGGCTGGCCACTGCTGCAAACAGTTTGTCATTGTCTAGTATCAAGTTTAATACTTAATTTTCCAAGAGTTTTGTTTTGGATACAACTGAATATGGAATAGTTTGCTTAGTGCAGTTGCTGAATCTTCTGACCTCCAAATGTTCAAGATAGGAGCAAATTCATTCTTCCTTTCTGCTGACATCTGAATTCAGGTGTATCGGTCTTACTTTTTATTCCATCGTGTGTCTCTATTTATCACCTTTCCTATAACTTTTCTCTCTCTGCTTTCCCTTTAGAGCCCTCTTGGGTTTATTATAGTCTGTTGACTGCCCATTAGAATTTTCAGCTGAAGAATTAAAGATGAAAGGAATGATTGTTTTTTAACATTTTGTCGCTGGGGAGAAATTGATGCGAGATCTGTTTCGTTGCTTTGTTGGTATTTAGATTTATAACTTTTATAGCTTTTTCAGTGCTCCTAATTGGTCTTGGCAGGTCTTACCGGGTCAGGATAACTGTAGAAGTCACTAGAATATCAACATATTTTGTAAAGGTGGAAGTTTGCTATTTTTGAATAGCAATATCAGTCAATAAACGTACGGAAGATATGTAGTTTGGGTTTAAATACGTCTTATTTTCTATGGTGGTACTTTGTCGTTTATTCAAGCCCTTCCTCACAGCACTGTACTTTGTGCATTTGAAGTGTCAGCTTACGATAATAGTTTTGTAGTATGATAATGTTAAATGAGTTGGTCTACAGGAAAGCCTAATAATGTCTAGCTTATTAAAGGTATGGTACATCATGATTAAAATTTTTTGGTCTTTTATAGTGGTGTATAGAATATGGACGATATTAGTTTATGGTGGTGGTGTATGTATTCAAATGTTATTTTATTTGGTGACAATGGACTTGGTATTTGAATGTTAGATGGTCACAGTGGTTGTGGTACTTACCAATTTATAAAATTGGTGACAGTGGTTTTGCTACTTTGCAATTTCTTGTTGATGGCGTAGTTTGGTTTTCAGAAATCATTTAGTGACAGTAGGTTCCACAGTGGTAGAATCTGGATTACATAATATTAAGTTTTATAGCACAGGAGATGTTTGTTGGTGTTTGAAACGAGTCCAGGATTAAGAAAAATGGCCCAAGATCAATTGGGATTCAGGAGGTCTTTGGTCTTTTCAGACTTTCCTTTAGAAAGTTTGTTTTCTGATGGTAGATGTGGTTGTAGAAAATCCAACTGTTAAGTCTGTGGTACTTTCAAATTTCAGGATATAAGTTACTTTTTGTATACTATTATTTTGAAGTTTCTTGTGGTATTTCCTGACACTTGCTGTTGGAAAGGAGGTTATTGTGTGATACTTTCACTTTCAGAAAGTCTTAACCTGGGAAACTTAGTCTGAGAAGGTCTGATTCTTCATGATAACTCCCTTTCAAAGCCTTTGCTCTACATTATATTTTTTTTGCATTCAGGATGTGTTTGTGTAGAAAGTCTGTTGGTTTGTGATAATCTCCCTGAACTGATTGTGAAAAGGTGGGGTATATATTCATTTACAATGTACTGAGATGCTTTTAAAATCTTGTTGCCTTCTAATTTAAAAGTGTTAGTCTTGGTGCTTTGGCTTCCAGATGTGTCTTGAGTTTTTGACTAAAAAACCTGTTAGCTTGTAGTGATTTTTTGGGTTACGAAGTCTCTTAATGTGTGACCTAGAGGACTCTTTAGTTACTATTTTTGCCAGAAAATGTTTTTTTGTTCCTTTTTCCTTTTTTTTTTGAGGCAGTAAGTTGGCTGGTCTAGAATTTCTTTGGTTAGAAAGTCTGTTGGTTTGGAATTTCCTTGGTTAGAATGTCTGTTGGTTTGGAATTTCTTTGATTAGAAAGTCTTTTGGTTTGGAATTTCTTTGGTTAGAAAGTTTGTTGGTTTGAATTTCTTTGGTTAGAAAGTCTCTTGGTTTGGAACTTCTTTGGTTAGAAAGTTTGTTGGTTTGAATTTCTTCGGTTCAAATGTCTGTTGGTTTGGAATTTCTTGGTTAAAAAGTCTGTTGGTTTGTAACGTCTTTGGTTAGAAAGTCTTGGTTTGGAATTTCTTTGGTTAGAAAGTCTCTTGGTTCAATTTTAGAAAGTCTGTTAGGTACCTATAAAGTTAGGTACTTTTTGGTAGTTTGTGGTTTGTTTCTGCTAAGAAGTCCTCCGGTTTGGGAGAGTTTTTGCTTAGAATGCCTTTTTGTCTTGGATGTGGTTATGGGATTCATTAGCCACTGGGTTGAAATGTCTTTAATCCTGTTAGTTTTATGACCTGGAAGTCTGTTAGCCCTGGAGTTTTTTGGCTTGAAATGCTGTAAGTGTGTGATAATTTTTTCCAAAAAGTGTTTCAATTCTGGAAAGTTTTTTTTTTTTTTTTTTTTTTTTGCAAAGAAAAGGTGTGTGTTTGGGAGAGATTCTGCTTAAAAAGTGTATCTTTGGGGGAGAGTTTTTGCATTGAAAGTGTCTCGGTTTTAGATAGGTTTTTGCCAAAAAAGAGTTGGTAGTTGAAAGTGTTTTTTGCCTTTGTGTTCTTCAGTTTTTGCTTAGAAAAGAGTCACAATTTAGTCTAGATTTTTTGCCTAAAATGAGAGAGTTTTGTAGAGTTTTTTTGCCGAGAAAGAGTCTCAGTTTAGTCTTGTTTTTTGCCTAACTGAGTTTTGTCGAGTTGTTTTACCTAAAAAGAGTCACAGCTTGGTATTTCTATGCCCAGAAAGTGTGAGTTGGATCGAGGCTTTTGCCAAAAGAAGTTTGCAATTACTGAAGTAGTGATGAAAGGCCAAGGTTTAGAGTATCCTAAATACTGACCAAAAATATAAAGATATTAAAACTTAAATTGGCATTAGCTTTTCAAAGGCAAGTTTTGAGGTATAATGTCTAAATTGAAAGCATTAAACTTCCCATGAAGTTTTTCCTAACTTTGTACTAGTTGGCCATGACAGCAGGAATGGTGACACCATCAAAATGATTAATATGAAAAATATTCATAATTCTGTACTCCTTTATAGGTGATCAGTACGAAACTACAGTGTTTTGTGTCTTGTAATCTTACTGTAGAGAGTATGTGAAGGCCAGTTTTTGTAACATGAAATTCCACATTTTATGGTCAGTTTTAAACAGCACTTTTCACTTGTGGGCAAATTTTAGTCGTGTTGCCACGTTTTGATAAGTATAACAGAGATATATCTTGATAGTCTTGTGTTTTGTAAGCAAAATGAAATGGCCATTCATAGTCTTGCAGACTTGTTCCTGTGAACAGTTCAAAGTTGCTTTTCGTAGTCTCGTTAAAGTTGGAAGCTGAAAGAATTTGGGAAGAAACCCTAACTTCAAAAAGCCCAAATGAATGTACCAATCAGGTGCTGGACATTCCTCCATAATTACCTGTATATGAGGTATATTTTTGCTCCATAATTACGTGTGAATGAAGCAGGTTATCCCCTAATTACGAGGCAATGGGATGAACATCTCTTCCTGATTACATAATTATCTGTTAAAGAGGAAGATTTCTTGCCCAAATTACGTTAATGAAAAGTTTTTCCTACCAAATTACCTGTTAATAATTGGTTTCTCCCTAATTACAGAATTACTAGTTAGTTAGGCCTATTCATATCCGTAATTAGTGGCAGTGGGATGCATATTTCTCCCTAATTACATAATTATCTTTTAAAGAGGTTGGTTTTCTCTAATTACCTGTCAGTGTGGCAAAATTAGGTGGGGTTTTATCGAATTACATGGCAGTTACTAGTTTAATTAGGCCTATACATATCCCTAATTACTGGCAATGGGGTGGATTCTTGCAAGGTGTATCACACAGAACCTAAACTGGCCTGGTGGTCCACGTGTACGGTGAAGGCTGACGTTAGTCCGACCTGCTGTCCTGCTGGGGGAGGAAGAACGGGGCAGGAGGATATTAGCTTTGCACGTCTCCAACCATTTACCTGACTCAATCACTTACATTGAATGGTGGCATTAGGCCTATAAGATGAAGTGGTGGGGTGCCTCAAGGCGCGCTTGTTCCACCCGAAGGGGTTTGGGTCACTTGTCTGCTTTTGGGGGGACGGTGTATGTGTCGGTGTAATTAATTGCTTTTGTTGCAACAAGAGACTGGAGGATGACTCTTGTTGATTTGTGCATTGAAGTAATATAGTTTTAACTGAAAATAAAGTTTTTGGAATTGAAATAAAGTTAATGAGCTTTTGTTTGGTTTCTTCGTGAAATTCCTGTAAAATTCGCTTGTTCAGAAAGACGTCTGAAGGTATAAATTAATATTCCAGACTTGCAAATTAATCTTGTGGATGAAAATATCATATAAACTGAAAATAGCACCAATTTAAACTTATAACTTGTAAGAGTTTCGAGTTAATGAATTCAATTTAGAGTCACAGAAAATTAGTTATGAATAGATAACTATTTTGGTGCAAGTGATGTTGATAAGGTAGGCCTAAAATTTAGCCAAAATAATTTAAAATGCAGCCAAAATTGTTAATTACAATATAAAAAATAACGTAACATAAGTAAAAAATGTGATTTTTGAAGAAATACTGAAACCAATCAGCCAAAAAATGCTGTAAAAATACGTAAATAATTGCAGTTACAACTGAAATTAATTAATGATTTATCTGGTTAAAAATAAGCCCCTCTAATAATGGAGATTGATGTTTTACAAGTTATAATTAAACGTATTATATCACCAAATTTACAAGGGATAAATCAGCCAGGAAAAGCTATTTTAAAAATCGAAATCAAATTACAAAAATGCTAAGCAAAAATTGCCAATTTCAGTCTTAAAAACTTCAACTAAATCGGAATCATTCGAAAAATAATCGAGGAATTTTGAAATCACTACTATAGAACATTACGTCTATCACAGGAGCTTATTTTCCGACGTGGTTTGGTATTTTGCCGTCAAATTTGACATTAATTTGTCAATGTTTATTGCAAAATTGAAGTCTCGTGTTCATATCACGCTTATGAACATGTTAAAACCCCAATCTTGCCAAAAAATATTGATATTTTGACGTCAAAATTGACGGCAAAACTCCGAAAGATGCCGGAGAATAGGCTGTGAAAGACCCTGGAAATTTACAAAGTTATATTAGTAAAATCCTTATTTAAAGAAAATAACCTAAGTTTTATAAATAAATATCAATTAAAATAGTTATTAAATAACCTTATTTATCAATATTTACAAGTAAATTACTCTTTACGGCTCTAAGTCGAGAATTGTCTGGTGCAAAGTCGGTATCAAAATGGCTGACATTCGATAATATATTTATCGTAGTCATCGTCTCTTTCGCTGCTTGTCCCTTCGTTTTCTATGAGGTCTGATGCCTAAGTAAGAGACCCGTTCTCTATACGAAGACGTGAGCGAGAGAGAAAGAGAGCTAGAGAGAGAGAGAGATGGAGAGAAAGAGAGCGAGAGAGAGAGAGAGAGAGAGTGAGAAAGAGAGAGTCGTAAAGTCTCGTAAAATCACGCAAAATCACGTAAGTGTCAGAATTTGGGTTTTAAACCCGAAGAGTTTTGAGAGAGAGTTAGAGAGAAAGAGTGGGAGAGAGAGCGAGAAAGAGAGAGGACTGGACGAAATTCTGGCTTTACATTTCTACACGGATTTTTCACGCCATGTTTCATGAAGACTTTCTCTGCCAAGTTAGACGTTAGCCATGATAGTCGAACGTAAGCTTTAGGTCAAAGTCTCGGTGGGTATAACCCCATAACCCCAACCCTCTTTGGGCTCCCTGTCCCGACATCTTATAAGGCATTTTAAGTCTAAACATTCTCTCAGGGACATAGAATATGGCCGGACGCCATCTTGGAAAATTACCAGTGCATAAGGCTTCATAGATTCCCATCTCGGCAAAAGTCAGCCGATGTCAGCTTAGAAAAAATCAGTCCTTTTTCGAGTCGGTTTCAGTTGCTGATGACTGACTGACCTGACCTCATATTAGCTCTGGCTGAGGACATATTACTCCCTCCTGGGGCATTGCAGTGCTGGCTTCGAGGGGTAAAAAAAATATATTTGATTTTTATTATCATTAACATAATTAACCTTCCCTACTTATAAGATTCTCTTGTGGATCAAAATAAAAGACTTGACGGACATTCAGAGGATTTTATTTATCATACATTTTATTACAATGAAGACGTCGTCAATGACGTCACAGCATTGACTTACAGCTATAGTTCATTTTCCCTATTATAGTTATGACGTCATTAGTGTCGTGACCACCTTAGCAACTCAGGAAGTCACTTATTCTGCCAATGACGTCATCGTTTCCAACCTTTTTGTATATGACGTCACCAGTATCGTGACTTCATACTACCAATGACGTAATCGTTAGAACCGTTCTCTTTACGAGACTTTCTTGGTTTAAGCGATCTCTTATTACAGACCTTTTTAAGGCCATTTTCTATGCATTCGTAAGTTTTAACTGGTTTTAAAATGCATTAACTAGGCCTAATATTAATGTTTTAAACGGCCTTAACTAGGCATAATAGTCATAAGTTTTTGGTGCCCTTTAAAAGGTCTTATATCTGTAGGTTTCAGGTGGTTTTAAAAGGCCATTTTTTTTTATCTACAATCGTACGTTCTAGGCCTTTATAGCCTCTAAAAGGCTTGAATAAAATTGCCTTTTTCTTAGCCATACTTTAAAAATGGCTCATCTTTACCTTAGGCCTTTGAACATGATACCTATTTTTTCTCTCATCATTCTTTGAGTAAAGTTGCAACTCGTGATTGCACACAGAGAGAGAGAGAGAGAGAGAGAGAGAGAGAGAGAGAATTCTTTATCAGTGTGTGCACGAGAGAGAGAGAGAGAGAGAGAGAGAAATTCTTTATCAGTGTGTGTAGACCACATATGAGCGAGCTAACCATGTTTCAAAATCCCACAAACCTTTCAGCTTTACAAATGCCATTTTTGCCAGTCTTAAGCAGCGAAGCAAATCAGTTCCTGATTTCCAAATGACCTCGAGATTGGAACCCCCAAAATTCCTTATAAAAATGGCCCATCCCCAACCCTTTTCTTGCTGCTAGCACCTACAGTATAAGGCCACTTCCTCTAAGCAAGTAGAAGGAATGAGGAAAAGGTGTTGTTCGAATAGATACTAATTTAAGGGCCAAACTAGGACCACCATATAGGTCTCTAGATCGAATAAATCTATCAAATTTAGGCCATAGGACCACAAGGGGTCAAACTGTGACCACCACCGGGGCCTCTAGGACGAAGAAATCTATGAAATTTAGGCCACAAAGGGTCACACTAGGACCATCATATGGGCATCTAGATCGAAGAAATCTATGAAATTTAGGTCATAAGGCCACAAAGGGTCAAGTTATGACCACCACAGGGGCCTCTGGGACGAAGAAATCTATGAAATTTAGGTCACAAAGGGTCAAACCAGGACCATCATATGGGTCTCTAGATCGAAGAAATTACCAAATTTAAGACAGGGCCACAAAAGGTCAAACTATGACTACCATAGGGGCCTCTAGGACGAAGAAATCTATTAAATTTAGGCCACAGGGCTGGCCTGAAGGATTAGACTTATTTCACGTGGCTAAGAACCAATTGGTTACCTAGCAATGGGACCTACAGCTTATTGTGGAATCTGAACCAGCCCACAAGGGTCAATACTACGACCACCACAGCGGTCTTTGGAATAGCCTAATCTATGAAATTTAGGCTACAGGGTCAAACTAGGACCAGCAAATGGCTACCAAGGTGTGAACAGATTCTTAACAAGACAAGTACCTGCTTGGAGTCGATATATTTGGCCTTAAACCCTCTGGCATGGTATAAAAACTAGAACAGTTCTAGATAGCAACAGAGTACTATGCCATTTCCTTCTAGAGGATCTAGCAAAGAACTAGTAGAAGGATCAAAGTTCTAGAAAAGTTATCTAGATCTATCATATACAGCACAAAAAGTCTAGTTCTATAATAAAGCTCCAATGTTTATAGACATTAGTACAATGTCAGTTCCTTCTAGAGGATCTAGCAGAAATGTAGTTCTAGAAAAGCCATCTGGAACTTCTAGAAGTCTCCCAGCTCTAGAAAAAGTCACGTACAACTTCTAAAAGTTTGTTACAAAAGTTATCTAGAACTTCTTGAAGTGTCAAGCTCTAGAAAAAAATTTACCTGGAACTTCCAGAAGTCTCGAGGATTTAGAAAAGTTATCAAGAACTTTTAGAAATGTCAAGCTCTAAAAAAAATTTAACCTAGAACTTCTAGAAATGGCAAGTTCTAAAAAAATCACCTGGAACTTCTAGAAGTCTCGAAGTTTTAGAAAAGTTATCTAAAACTTCTAGAAATGTCAAGCTCTTATAAAAACTGATCTGAAACTTCTATAAGTCTCTTAGTTTTAGAAAACTTATCTAGAACTTCTAGAAGTGTCAAGCTCCAGAAAAAATTCACCTGGAACTTCTATAAGTCTCGAGGATTTAGAAAAGTTATCTAGAACTTCTAGGAGTGTCAAGCTCTAGAAAAAATTTACCTGGAACTTCTAGAAGTCTCGAAGTTTTAGAAAAGTTATCAAGAACTTCTAGAAGTGTCATGCTCTGGGAAAAAATTCACCTGGAATTTCTAGAAGTCTCGAAGTTTTAGAAAAGTTATCTAGAACTTCTAGAAGTGTCACGCTCTGGGAAAAAATTCACCTGGAATTTCTATTAGTCTCGAAGTTTTAGAAAAGTTATCTAGAACTTCTAGAAGTGTCAAGCTCTAGAAAAAATTCACTTGGAACTTCTAGAAGTCTCGAAGTTTTAGAAAAGTTATCTAGAACTTCTAGAAGTGTCAAGCTCTAGGAAAAAATTCACCTGAAACTTCTAGATGTCTCGAAGTTTTAGAAAAATTATCTAGCAATTCTAGGAGTGTCAAACGCTATGAAAAAAATTCACCTGGAACTTCTATTAGTCTCAAAGTTTTAGAAGTTATCTAGAAACTCTAGGAGTGTCAAGTTCCAGAAAAAAATTCACCTGGAACTTCTAGAAGTCTCGAAGTTTTAGTAAATTCATCTAGAATTTCTAGAAGTGTCAAACTCTAGAAAAAAATCACCTGGAACTTCTTGTCGTCTCAAAGTTTTAGAAAAGTTATCTAGAACTTCTAGGAGTGTCAAGCTCTAGAAAAAAGTTCACCTGAAACTTCTAGAAGTCTCGAAGTCTTAGAAAAGCTATCTAGATCTAACTTCTAGAAGTGTCAAGCCCTTGAAAAAAATTCAACTGGAACTTCTAGAAGTTTTGAGGTTCTACAAAAGTTATCTAGAATATTTAGAAGTGTTAAGCTCTAGAAAAAAATTCACCTGGAACTTCTAGAAATCTCAAAGTTTTAGAAAAGTTATCAAGAACTTCTAGAAGTGTCATGCTCTAGAACTAATTCACCTTGAACTTCTAGAAGTATTAGGCTCTAAACAAATTACCTGGAACTTCTAAAAGTCTCGAAGTTCTAGAAAAGTTATCTAGAACTTCTTAATTGTCAGGCGCTAGAATAATTCATCTGGAACTTCTAGAAGTCTCGAAGTTTTAGAAAAGTTATCTAGAGCTTCTAGGAGTGTCAAGCTCTAGATAAAATTCACCTGAAACTTCTAGTCTCAAAATTTTAGAAAAGTTTTCTTGAACTTCTAAAAGTGTCAAGCTCTATTCTAGAACTTCCAGAAGTGTCAAAGCTCTAGAAGAGTTATCTAGAACTTCTAGAAGTCTCAAAGTTCTAGAAAAGTAATCTAATTGTGTCACAGGGCTCAAATAACGTCATAGTAGTCATGCCTAACAAAAAGGTGGGGTTGAAATGTATCCATTGACCACAGGCACAACAGACTTCCAAAACTCAGTCACTTGAGATTAATACAACCTCTATAAACAGACCAATCTGTTTCAAAATTCCTTCTCATTTTGCTTCCTGAAAGCATAAACAGGAAGACCAATTCATCCTTTATCAATACTGGTTATAGGAAGAACCACCATTTGACAATACTGGTTAACCCTGAAGTTGCAAACCAGTGTATTAAATTGCTGTTGCTACAATCAGAAATGAAAATGGGTGATTGAATATCCTGTATGGACTCTCCAGAACAAGAATCAAGAGGATAAAGCAATCCTGATGATATAAGGAGTTAGGAGAGAGAGAGTCCTGGCCCCTGTGCATCCTAGGCCAAGGAGTCTGAGGCCCTATGGAAAAGTCAAAAGCATTGATCCTAGTATAAAGCAGATTCCTCCATTCAGCACATCCCCAGTTAAACACTGGAAAGTGAGAATTTGATCGCTATCATTACCGCTCATCAGCTATTGACAGTGCTTATACAAGAAGGCAAAAGGGTACCAAATCGAGTGGTAAGCTCCACCAGAATACAATTACTATGTGTCCTTAATAATTCAAAACCTATGATGGAAAGCAGTTAATAAACCATACATAAATATTATATTTCAGTTGAAACCTATTCATAAGGAACAAGCCCACCAAAGGGGTCACTGACTTGGAATTCAAGCTTCCAAAGAATATGGCGTTCATTCGGAAGAACTAAGAGGAGGTAAAGGGAAACACACACAGAAAAGTAGATCAAAAGCTGCAAGCAAGGAGCATTATCCAAAAGCAAGGGCAGTAAGAACAATAATATAAAGTTCATTTCTGAAGCTTATCTAAACCAGCCAAGCAGGGAACCTCTTAACACACTGAAATACTATTACCATGGCTGGACAACCACAAACTCCCAAATCAAGCCACTTCATCCGGACGAAAAAGGTTCTTGCGGCTCTTGTCATCCAAACTGGAGAACACTACTTGATCCACGGTCAAACAAATGACCTGATGTAGGAAATTGTTACATAGCATTACAAATCACTATGTAGTTCCTTTGCAACATTCAACAGTGTCAAACATTGCCAGATGCAATGTTTGCAGTCAAAAGCAAAAGGAAATACCTTCTGGCCTTGGAGACATTAAATGCAATGCTATCAATGCTCAGAGAATCAGGAGGTGGATATAAATTACATCCAAGTCATCAACAAAAGTCTTGTCCTTAGAACTTGGCTTCTACAGCCCAAGTATTCTGCTACAAATCTGTCAAAACTAGGATAGCTGAAATGAAGCCTGAAACTTTTAGGCTTAACTGACAAGCTACCATGAGCTAGTTACAGGTGTAGCCACCTGTGTCATAGTGATGGTTACAAAAAGCAAAGACACACACATGAAATAATTCATAACCGCTGCAATTTGGAAATCAGGACAATATATGTGATCTACCAAAGACAGGCAAAAATGGCATTTGTATAATAATGAGTTTGTTATTGCAATAACATATGAGAGAGAGAGAGAGAGAGAGAGAGAGAGAGAGAGAGAGAGAGAGAGAGAGAGAGAGAGAGAGAGAGAGAGAGAGAGAGAGAGAGAGAGAGAGAGAGAGACCTTTCTTGTATAAGACAAGACCTTACTTCAGAATCCCTACACAAAATGGCAACTGACAGCAATATATAGGAGCCCTATTTAGTAATCAGCCCCCCAAAATACAGTCATTCAAATTACTTTTCCTGTAACATACAGAATCCTGATGCACAAATACAGCTGTAGAGGTTATAGACGTCTGTAGAAAGGAGTTCGCAGTATGTATAGTCAGTGGCAAGTTTAACTTTTGGTAGCAAACGAGACTAGAAAGTTTATTTAGAAATTGTGCACGAAACAAAATGTAGGAGGAATGAGGAAAAGAAAGGTACCAACTGGAGTGATATCGAGTGTTTAACAAACAAACAGCTGATGTACAAACACTTTGAAGTCACAGCTGTAAAACTGTCAACTTATAACAACTGACAATCTTCATTGAGATACAAAGCCAGAGACTGTTTTTGAGAACTGGAGGAGATTAAAAAAAAAGAGAAAATCCATTAAAACAATGACTGATACCTTGTACCAACCTCACGAAATTGCTGGGAAAACTAGACTATGTCAGGAGGGCGGAAAAGATGTTAGATTTCATTAATGCAAAACCCTTGAGAGACAAAACCTGAGGAAAAGTGGAGAGTTGAGTAACTAGGAAGGCTACAACTTGGCAGCAGGGACAAAAACTCCTCCAAGATGGAAATCTCTCAACACTAGAATGCCCGATGGAGTCACTTTGACTCCTTGCCACCATTCAAAGTGCTCGCGACTCGGTTCTTTCTCATATTTCACTAAATCATTCTATGATTTTTAAAGATTTGAGTATATCACATCATGCAACTGCAGAAGAATAGGTTAGATTACTTTAGACATTAATTTTTGAGTTTTTTTAATGGATGCCCAAGTCTCGTTTTCTAATCATTTTTACACATTATGTATTCAAGACTCTAATATAACGGTTGTTTCATCATAGGCCTACAGATTTCTTCCTTCCAGATTTCCTAATTTTTTAGAGTCATTTTCCTCGTGATTCAAGCAAATTTCCTACGTGCAACATTCGAGTAACATCATACTTGAACATTCCATTATCCTTGTATAAATACAATATTCATACATCTGGCAACAACTGTTTGTTAGTGTCACCGAGATATTCTAACTGGTATTCCTGAAGATGCAACTAATGGAGCCCTATTTGAACAAAGGGAGTAATGTCACAACAGATAACTATTTTACATCTGTCAACTTAGCCAAGCAACTAAAGAAAAAAGGGAACCAGTGTAATAGGGACTGTGAATCAAAACGGGAGAGAGGTGCCTGTCACAGTGAAAACCACGAAAGACAAGTTGTACTCAACTAAGATTTACAAGTCTGATGATACGACTCTAAGTTTATCAGGGAAAAGCTAAAAAAAATGTTGCTGTTCTTAGCAATCTCCATCAAGAAGTTGCTCTAGCCAATAATGCAGAGGGCACTGGAAACAATCAAATGTTACGACGATACTAAAAATGGAGTTGACATTTTGGACCAAATGGCTCGACAGTACTTGCACTGCAGAAGTCATGCGCATGTATAAAAGATGTGATATTGTGACACAGACTCAAATTTGTCTTTATTTCGAAGATCTCTTTAGTTTCTTCATGTTTGCAAAAATTGGAATACAAAGGACATTCCCAAAATTATAACGAAAATAAAAGTTTACGATTTTTACCTGGGACCAATGACATGAGAATATTATTACACTGTTTGTATACGTGATAATAACGAATGTAAAAAATTATAATACAATTAAGATGTTTCAGTATATATTAAAAAATATATAGGGGTCAAAATGACTCTGACTAGGAATTCAAATGCACCAGTAAATTTAAGCGTCCTTAATTATAACAAAAGAACATTATATGCAAGAATATTACACTGTTTGTATATAAAAATGTAAAGAACGTGAGAAATAATAATAAAATGCAAAATATTTCGGGAAATAACTATAAAAAACATAGGACTCAAAATGACTCCCTTTGGGCATTCAGGCACATTGCTAGATCTGGGCATCCTAGTGTTAACTGCAAGCTAAGTGAACGTTACTAAGAATACGTCTGATCGAAGAATAGTCACTTAGGAGAGAAAGTCAGACGTGTCACCTTAAAAGGCATATGCTGTGACATTAAAATGCTCCACAATAATACTAAAATAGTACTAGTGGATGATACTAAGTCAGCAGTGAATGAAACAAGCAGATGACAATTTGAAGTCTAAAGGAACAATGATTAAGATATGCCATTAGCATCTGTATGTGAGAAACATGCAAGGAGACGACACGGTCAATATCAGGGAAAACCAACGATTACTGAACGGGAAGCAACATCAAATTATAAAATATTGCCAAAACAAAATCAAAGATGGCAGAAATGAATGGAAATGTGCAGCACAGATTAGGAAAATCGTCAGCAGTGTATAATTTGCACTCAACATCCCCAAAAAGCTGACAATTATTCAAAATGAACAAAACAACATGACCACATAAAAACCACATAGAACAGACATTTCTTGGGTTTAATTGCTGCCAATTACCACTTACCTCATATTCTGAATTGAGAAAAAGGTCTCTTCGTCTAGAACGAGAGAGAGAGAGAGAGAGAGAGAGAGAGAGAGAGAGAGAGAGAGAGAGAGAGAGAGAGAGAGAGAGAGAGAGAGGGCAGTGTTAACAAAACAAGCCAAAATTTTATTTAAAAAAAAATGAGATATAAAAAACAAAAAAATCCAAATTACACTTAACACAAAATAATTCATCATATTTCCACAACAAAACTCTCTTCTTTTCATATTTATCTACAAAGGAAACACCTCGAAGAAGCAAATCGTTGCACATTCAAAGTGCGAACAAACACTTAACTCTTTGCAACTTGGCGTTTACTTTCTTCTTCTTTGTTCCCCCACTGATCAAAGATTTTTTTGATTCAAACATAACCAATCAGGAAGTGTTAGACATTATGGGAAGGGAACATGTAAGATTTAGGTTAAAGGCCAAGTGCTGGGATCTAAGATGAGGAGGGAAGCTGCAAAAAATTCTAAGTAATGCCTACAGTGCACCTTAGGTATTATATCTCAGTGCCAAAACCTCACACCACTGAGTTAAATTACTTGACTCTCATAGTGATGGCAAAAAGAATTTGTGTTCAATAACAAAATTAAGGGTTTTCCTAACCTGAAATTCTTTAAAAAATAATTGGATAAACTGACAATGATGATGATTCTGTCAAAGAAAAATATGAACACATATTATTACAGCAGGAGAGGGGCCAAAGTTATTCCACGTTGTAAAAAAAGTACAATCCGTAGCCTGACCCACCTCAAATAGAATGAGAGAGCTCCTATATATGGGAAGAAATGCAGAGTGCATGAAAAGCCTATAACATAAGGAGAAAGGTCTTGCCTCAAGTTAAAACAATGGTAGAACGGCAAACACAAAATGAGGAAATTGCTCATCAATGGAACTATCTCTGAGAGTCTTAAGCAAAGCCTAATTCTGAACAGGAACTAGAGTGAGACTGACTGCTTGGAGAGGATGAAACCAGGTCTTGAATGAAGATATGACTGGCCACAGGGAGCCTTGGCTATATTCTGGACTGGTGGTGACGGTATACCTACAGTACTTCTCTGTTGCGTGACCCTTTTTTGGCCGTGAATACCACAAGGAAACAACTTTTCCTTTGCTAACAAAGGTACTGGAATAGTTTCAAGATGCACAACATCAGTCAGTCAGTGAGTAAAGTCTCCAATGGGGATGGAAGATCTTTGACAAGAAATATGAAGAGGTCATTCTGAGCTGAAAGGGAAGTTGAGAGGAATAAAAAAGGTTTGAAATGTGTACCAGGAGGACAAAATTTTTGCAGTTGCACAATGAAACATTTGTTAAGAGAGGGTTGAGGAAAGTAAGATGGAAGAAAGAGAATTTGAAGGGAGGTGCAGTAAAAGGAGAGGCCTGTAGGGGAATGAGGCGGCTGAAAACACGTAAGGGTTGATGCAGTAGAGAAAGCAGTAAATATTGATAGAATAATAACAAGATGAAGGAGGCTGTGCTTTGATGCTTATAAGTGAGGAGAATTAAACAAGAACTGGAGGATGCTGGTATGACTAAATGGACAACAAAATGAGGCATCTGAAGACATCAAGGGAGTGCTTCCTTACATCACACTTTGACAGAACAAACTGAAAGACACTACTTGCAAGGTTGATCAAATACATTATAGCTCAAAATGAATGAGTATTCATTTGGAACAGATCTGTAAGGCCAACAACTCTCTGGCAAGTTTCCAGGGGACAAAATCCCCATTTGTGCCGTGGAGAGGATGTAGTCGTAACAAGGACAAGACAAGGAAACAAATATAAACATCAGAAAACCTAAAGCAACTGTGCATGACACTTTGACGACGCATTTGAATGGTACTTCGATGACGCATTTGACGAGATGCAATCACAGACAGGAGACACAGAGGATCAAAAATTGGAAGCATGATTTAAAAGGAAGCCAGGACAAGAAGGAAGACGGTAGGAAAAAAATGTCTGAAATTAGCAACTGCCAGTTTGGCTCTGCTGTAGGAAAATCAACCACTGAAAATGTTTACTAAGAGCAAATGCCATGAAAAGAAGGATATAAATACATGAAAACCAAATCTGTATATCTTCTAAAGGTGTTCAAAGGGCAAAGATTACCAGAAGACTCACTGATTAAGAGACAACGCTAATATAATACAATATCCGGGCTGAAGAAAGCACTATATACATCTTCAGCATCTGACAAAAACATTTGCGTCTGTCATAACATTACAGGAAGTTTCTAAGAAGTGACAAAAAGGGAGGGGCTCCTTGTAGCCTCTGTATACAGACCTGATGTCCATGTTAAGCCTCAGAAAAACATCTGAAAGATGGGAGACTGGAAGAGATCAGAGCTGGAAGTCAAAGCGAGTAAAACTAAGAATACAATGACAGGTAGGAACCAAAGGAAAAGGTGTGGGCTGGAGACTGACCAGGTGGATGCTGTTATGCATGGTCTTGTAAACTGTCATATTTTGCATCAAATGTGAGGGAATTTGAAAGCCTACTATACACAAGAGCTAATATTTAAGACATGGAGGTAGGAAGGATTATATTTAGAGTCTGTCAACATCTCAATTGTAACGAGCATGGGCTCAGAAAAGTCTACTCAAGTGGTGAAAGTTTCTCTAAAGCATAGCCATGAGTTGGTACTGACATTAAAAACACATTTGACTTTATATATTTTCACTGGAAACCCAATATTTTAATTCAAAACAAAAATACGTGGCACCGTTTTCGACCTGCACTGGTCAGCATTGGGGATTTAGAATGTCTTAGGTCACTTGACTGGCTTAACCCTAAAGAACAGGTGCCCTCAAGCTGCCAATGTGAAATGACAGTATGGAAAGTCAAGATGGTAACTGCAGGACAAGGAAATATTTCATTCTGATAAGCAACAAGTCCTGTACCTGATGTTTCGAAGGCCACTGCTCGAACAGTTGAAGCAACAAAACTTTTGGAAGTGTCTATTGGTGGAATTTCAAGTGTGAAGAAGATGAAATCAGAAAATGAAATCCTGACAACAATTAGTAACTGCTACAACGGAACATATATAATGAAATTGGTTGAAAAAATATTCTTGAAGGCAGATCCATAAAAAGCTTGAGTGCTTGTGTGCATGTAAGCATTCAAACATTATTATTATTCGTTTTCTGAAACATCCTCAAAGCCTTTTCTTAAAGAGAAGAAATATGGCAAATGACAGGTGTCTGGAAAATTCATACAAAAGGAAGGAAAGATTTAAATGACTAAATAGAGATATGTAGATAGGATTTGGAAAGCAGATGATGTTGACTGAAAATGTCCAAAATGTGGCTTGGTCACGTGACAAAGAGGAATGATGAGATATCGAGTAATTGATGCAATAATGTGTGAAGCCCACACATGGGCATTCCGGCTGACAAGAAACAAACACTTTCTGATATGCAGTAAAGTCCATTAAGTAACAAATACTATATTATATCCAACACTTGATTATTTTCTAGATATCTTTCGACTATCAGATTGGAAAATTAATTGTTTCCTGAAAACCAAACCATTTACATCTAAGCCTTGTTTTGTTGCTCAATTAAAAGTATGTGTTCTGCTAAGACACTTTCCCTGCCATGTCTAACACTTCCTTCAAAGCTGTACCATGTTTCAATAAAGCCAGCGTTCAACACATTTTATCATTTACAATAAATACAAAAATAGTTTTATAGACTATCTATAGTTTATTTGAGATTTCATTACTTTAGAGCACTTGTAACCATGATGATGTCATCTAAATTACAATAAATAAATGTATTTTTGATATGTAATTTACAATTCAGTAAATACGCAACTGTATTTTTTAAATCTAATTTACAGTCGTACAAAAACGTATTTTTGCAATATAATTAAAATGCAGTAAATACAGAACTGTACTTTTTAAATCTATTTTACAGCAAATACAAAAATGTCTTTTTGAAATATAATTAAAATGCAGTAAATGCAGAACTATACTTTTTAATCTAATTCACAGCAAATACAAAAATATAAAGTTATTTCTTCTAAATCCTCTTCAATCTACTGATATTTCAAGACTGAAGAACCAGTAACCTTGAAAATAACCATTGTATTCTTGAAAAGTAAACCATCAAAATATACCTAAAACTTCTTTAGAATTTTTCACCTATTATTTTTAGCATTATACAGAACATTTTTGGACTAACCATACAACGTTCAAATTCAGTAACTCAAGCACATAGTGATGGCTACTGTATAGGTACTTTGTTTCAGAAATCTAAAGTAATCATATACACCAATTTTACCGTTATACATGACATTTACAAACTGCAACTTCACAAAACCTCTCAAATGGCAATTTACTTTGTAAATCTATCTGGTTATTGTTTAAAGAAAACAAACCTCTTCATTTTCACTTGTGCCCTGACAAATTTAGTTAAGAGCAGACAAACCAAATGGTTATTTTGGCTACGGGAAAGAGAAAATTTACTGATGGGTGGCCCTCCTCAATAAACCTCAGGATTTGTAATCCGTGCACACACACTGTGCAAAGCCTGATGATGTAAATATATGCCCCAAACACACGCACAATTATGAGGAAGGATAAAGATTGCGATACAGAATATAACAAGCAAAGATTACAAAACTAAGCAAAATACATAATTAATCTAAAAGAATCCTAATTTGCACCTCAGCTTCACAGATACTTTGGGGGTTTGGCCTTTTGATAAGGAACAGAGTCTGTTCAGTAACAAAGAGACTACAATACAGCCTCCACCTGAATATTTTATAGATACCTTACACTCAACAGCAATTCCAAAGTTCCTAAACCAGACTAACCTGTAATTTACATCTACAGGAACATTAAATTTAAGACTTATGTACAAGTGTAACACGTCCAAAATGGTTATATTGCAAAAAATAATCAGAGCAATGCTGATGATGGTAAGCACACAAGTATAATACGTTATGATGTCACTGTAATTCAGTGGTAATAAGTATGCCACCTACCTACAGGTGAAAAAGTACAGAATTATGGACAAATTTGCTCAACGCTACACCTCAATGAGAAGCAAAATGAATGAAGAAACGCGTGAAAGGAAACGAAATTCACATCAAAATACCCGAAAGGACATCAAAATAGCATAACCAACTCTAAAGACAAGAGGGAATGATGCCTTAAATTCTGTGCCAGCAAACACTGTAGGAATTGTCGTTTTCCCTTTTCAAGCACTCATAAGATCGCGCAACTGGGAAACGTCTAAACAAAAGAAGATTATTCAATGATTAACCAGTTCGTAAGAACAGGGACTACAAAGTAAAAGGACTTGAAACGTGGAAGACTAGAACATCGTAAAGAGGAAACAAAAGAGAATGTTGTAAGTGGGACCAATGAAGATGAAGAAAAGAGGGGGTGTCAGAACAGAGCCCTGAAGAAAGCTGTGAGATATGGGGAAGGAAAACCAACAGTGACAGATTAGTGCCGGACAGCAGAGGCCGAGAACTTCTAGCTTGGTTTATTGGCTCCAAGGGCCTGATGAATACTTTGCACAACATAAAAACACAATATCAAAAACAGAAGTAAAAGAATGTGTACTGCAGTTCCTTGCTATGATAGACAATGCATAATAAAAAAAAACCTGTGAGGTCCAGGGTTTAAAAAATAAACAGAAAGGAAATGGTAATGAAAATATATATAAAACTGAGGCCAAAAGCCAAGCACTGGGACCTACGAGATACTTCAGCACTGAAAGGGAACTTGGGAAGAATAAAAAGGATTGAATGGTGTAACAGTTGCACTATGAAAGAACTGTCAAGAGAAGGTGGGAAATAAGATGGAAGAGGAAGAATGTGAATGAAGTTGCAGTACAAGGCATGGAAGGCTGTTGCAAAAACCCCGGTTCCTGACAATCTGATGTGGGCTAAGACAGGACGTATCCGATCACGTAAGATTTGCCTAGCAGGAGGAACTGACCGACATCTAGAGAAAACTAACAAAAGTGGCCTATTTTTGGGAGGAACAAGGACATCTTGTTGGAAAGAGTTTGAAGAGTTTGTAAGGGAGTGAAATAGAAAGGTGAGACAGCGACTTGCTCTTGCCTAGAAAGGTCTCACCTGTCACTAACGACTATCTAGCTAGTTCTATGATCGTCTGCTCTCACTGAACATTAGGGCATAAGTGAAAAGAAAATAGTTGTGCAATGTACCTCAATACAAATATTGCATTGAACATTAGAATACAATATTGTAATATTCAATATTACAATCAAGACTCACATGACTTAAAAGTGTTTAACCCTTAATGGTTTGCCTAATTATATATCATGCAATTTAAGAAAACAACACATCAATGGAAGGAGGAAGATATGCAAATTTTATGACTACTTACAACCCTGTTTGGGGCCTCTTTTACAAGACACTCGCAAAAATATGTTAATTTTATCAAGTTATACAAGGTTTTTCTAATAATTTATCTGATTTCATTTTGTAAAATCATAATGACAGCTCACACAATATCATAACAGATAAGAACTGAAATCACTAACAAATTCTGAGTATATTTATTGTAAAATATTTACGAGATTTACTGAGATGGGGAGATGCAGTACCTTTTTGTGAGTATATGTTTTTCTAATATTTCTTTGCACTTTCCTTTGTAAATTTACAGTTATAGCTAACATGCTATCACAAAACATAAGAACTATAACCAACAGCAATCCCTAGGTACTGTATATTTAAGAGCAATCAAGTCTCAAGGCACAATGTTCTGTGCTGTGCGAATACAGTTGCTGTAAGTAATTTATGGACCACTGAAGTGATATGAACATCTTCCCTGCTAAATTCATCCAAATCGTTTGGAGCGTAACATTAATACTCATATGAGTTAGCCTGTCCATCGCTCAAAACCTGTTATAGATCCTCACCTCATATTTTGTTCAGAAATAGAAAAAATTTTACAAATTGGGTATATTCAACATGTTCCTTAATCTTCTAAATCTTCTTCTTCTTGCTGTGAATCTTCTGCCACTTGTTGCTGCATGTGGCTGATATTTGTGATGGTTCCTGTCAAAAAGTACCTGGAAAGCAATGAACATATTTTAGTGGTGAATGTGTTCTGTCTGAAGGGTTTGCAATATTATTTTTCAATAATAACTGTGGATATGATTCGATTTCGAGGGAATATTAAACTCCTGTCTGTGAGCAATCAATCAAGGTTAACAAGAAGGACAATACTCAAGTAAGAAGGTCCAGGAAAATCTATAGACATAAAAATACTGAATTAAACAACAGCAAAAGTGAAGACGAGATATGTAAACAAAACAGCTTTAATCTTAATTACTGTACCATTATTGTTAACAAGAAATCTTGCCCAGTCTTAAAACTTGGTCTAGGTCTAGGAGAGTTCCCATTCAGGGAAGGAACACACAAAGCATTGCTCTGGATGGACGTGGAGTAGAATCTTAAACCCCCATACACAAAGCAACACCCAGTCAATTTGGGAACCAGGTACTAGGCGCTCATAAAAAATCTGGAGATTTCTGAAAGGTTAAGATTTTAGACAAAACCTTTCCATGAAAGAGAGGTTCAGTCTCATCTGCTGACCGCTCATTTGACAACTGCCTTAAGAACACAGATTTGGGCACCAACAGGAATGGACTGAGAGGCAACAAGTAACAGTCATGATATTTATGTGTCAAATGTAAAAGTTTTATCTCTTTATTCTACAGTAAATAGAGTCGTATTCAGTTAAAACCCCTTGCTTTTACTCAGCGATGAAAGAAAAATGGTATAAATGTAGTTTGATCTACATCTACAGAATGTACTTGAACTATGTCCTACATAACCTTTGTAGTACCTTACAGCCACATTATACAGTCTCCAATTCATACAACATTCTGACAAAACTGACTCGCTACAGCTGTATGATTCTGACTACACTACTGTACTCAGTAAGGTCCAGAGACACAGATATCATATAAAAGTTGAAACTTCTTTCCCCACATACTTCAATTTTAATCCTGTTCTGACAATGATTTTCTGGTCCTTCAAGTAAGTGTTTGTGTGTGTGCGCGCGCGCCTTGTTTCCAGCACAGGCAAAATTGGGTGTGATGGTCTTGATATTCCTAAACCATCAAAAAAGCAATAAAAATAGGCTACCCCTGATTTGATAAGAGCAACACCAGCATGTATCTCTCTCTCTCTCTCTCCCCCTGACTGATAAAGACATGAGCACAAGGCCATGCATCCTCACTTCCACTGAGGAATTATACACTAATGCAAAAAAACAATTAAAACACAGGTAAAGACCAGCTGTAATTAAAGTCAAACACTTTTTACCCATCCTGTACACACCACATCTTGATTTCTCATTCAGTAATGCAAATTACATTTACGACTCAAAAGAAATGTGGGGAAAAAGCAAAAAATTAATTCATCTGTTTCTGTAAAATCAAAACTGCTAACCAGTGAGTCGGGTGAATGAACCTTTTTGCAAACAGCACAATTTACAAACAGGCATCACCTACACACAAAAATCACAATCCAGAACCATTTAACACCATGACGCCCCTAAATACATTACCAGAATTATGGCAAAAGAAATGAAAATGTGTCTCGGTGAGGAAATTCCCCATGAATTCCTGCACTCAGGACTAAACGCCTTCAAAGAAGCTGCCTCTAGCACATAAGCCAAAAGGGGTTCCCCCACAGAATGGAGACTCAATCACTGGATTTAGAAGCCTGTTCAGAACCTGGTTGGTCCACAGACCAAGTAACTGAGGATTTAGGCATGAGCGGAAGGCCTGCAATGTGTATGAGCATGCCATGTCCATCATATCTTAGCCAGGAGAGTCTCAACACTGAGGCCAGTCACATAACTGGATAACAAGAGTTGAATGTATGCTTAACACCCTTGGTGTGTAAAATACTCTTACTGAAACTTGCAATATATCTTAGCAGATTACTAGGCCACATAGCAATGGGGTACAGCAGAGCCCTGACGGCCACAGCATAAATAGCAAACACACCAAGTGCGCGACAACAAATAAATTCTCTGAAGCGCTGGATCAGATCAAATCAAAGAATAGCAGACATCATCCTATACAATCCATCTTTGGTCATCAAATAAAGAAAAGGAAGACAAGGTTTCCTAATGTGTGTATATCTTACAAAACTGGACCGAAAGCAGTAAACTTTCCCCTCAAATCCAATCAAACTGTTCACATGACACCACATAATCAATACATAACATGTTATAACTCAGGCAGTCTTTTCAACCCGCGATAGCTGACAACAAAACTAGAAATCTATTTCAACTTGTAAAAAGGGATTTACGAAAGGCATCTTACAGTATGTGCTCATTCTACCAGGCCAAACGCTCTTACGTTATTTCAAGTAAAATATCAAAAGCAAAATAGTGAACTAGCAGACGTCACAAGAGGGTAAATCTTAATGTTTTCTTGTCTATGGTGGAGGGAGAGGAAAAAGAATTAGTGTCAGAACACCTAGATACTGGAGAAACAGCACTGGATTTGTACAGGTCTACTGTGATGGGGAGTCAATGTATCACTTACCAGGAATATGACGAATGCTGTAAGAACATGTGGCCTGATAGGGAAGGCTTCGAGAAAAGGTCTCATTTCCATTTTCATAAGGCAGGTACTAGTGACAACTGCATAATTGTGTGACCTTTTCGCATCCTGAAATGAAAAATATGGAATTAAAATGAAATTCACCAGAAATGTAAAGAAGCAGAAAAAAAACAAATGACATCAAAAATATTCACGTACAAAGCTACGGGTCCAAACGCCTTACTCTTATCTGCCTAGATTTCCAGTTAGGAAGTGAACAGTCCCCAAAACAAAAAACAATTATGATTTCAGACTAAAACCTCCCAAGGAGAGAGAGGTCCAGATCTCATCAGCTGAGCAAGCATTTGACTGCCTCAAGCATGCAGATGTGGGCACCGACAGGAATGCATAGAAATAGGCACAAGTGATCATGATATTTACGTGTGTCAAATGCACAAGTTATCTTTTATCCTGGATGGTTTCATATTCAGTTGAAAACTGAGGAAAGAAAACTGGTAAATGGAGTTGATATATATCTGCAATCTCTACTCAAACTGCTTTCTGCATAACCTTCGCAATTCTGCGCACTGTGGGAGTACCTTGGAGCTAAAGTGCACAGTCTTCAATTCACACAACATCCGGATGAAGTTTGCTGATTACAACTGTGTTATGCTGACTCTACAAGTCAGCAACATCAAGAGAGACAGAAATCAGATTAATTTTGAACCTCTTTCCCACAAACTAAATGATTTTCTCACTAGGCAATGGGCAGGGTTGAAGACAAACCTCTCCCCCTTTTGTAAGTAACCTTAAGATCTTTGCATTGTATGCGAGAGTTCCTCTTGCATTCAAAGACAAACCTTCTACAAAACAAAGTCAAAACAAATAGTACATGCACTATCCGAATCACATAACACTTCCAGTAAAACACAGACAATCAAATGTAATTACGTTTACAAGTAGAAAACTAAAGTGGAAAAATTAACATTACATAGTATGAATTCCACTTTTATAATCCTTTAGAGGCTAAGTGACATTGGTGTGTTTTTTGACTTGGTTAAATCCCATTGTTGAATTAGTGACCAACCACTGGATCAAACAATGAGAATTCATCCTCCTGTCCTGTTCCTGGCACCTTTGGCTGATTGCACCTTCCAAGTTTGGGCAGTGGGTTTGTGAAACCCTTAACCAATGAACACAAGATGCAGGAAATTTCTCCTTAGTGGTTAACCATCAAAACTCACTTGGGGTTAAGAAAATCCAAAAAGAAAATTCACCGTATTCCTTTTTACTTTGATTCTGACCAGTCTCAAAAGTGTTTAAGGGACTGAGGATTCAACTGAAATCTCGGTGTATGCCACAGACACTGGATTACATTCTTCTTTCGTTATTCTTCCAACTTTGAACTCTTCAAACTCCAGGTATAATTCCTCCAGTAAAAGTTACCAGGTCCTTCAAATATACTCTTACCCATCAGGTATTGGTAAAACTTCTATTGTGTGTCATTAAAAAAGTCCTTTCAACTTTTGTCATTTTTCATATGATTTTGGGCTTTTGATGTCAATATTTCCTCCACTCAATAAAGAGATTAACATTCCACCTAAAGCAAGGGTCTCCTATATTCCCATCCTCAAAAGAAAAATCAAAACCTCACTCATGCATAGTTAGTTTGAGTAAGACTGACAAAACTCCAATGTTCCTAGCTTTCCCAAACTAGTCCAAGGAGCTGTCGATCATTTCTGCTCGGAGGGTAATCAACACAGCAAGAAAAGACACTTTATTACAGTAAGAGGACCTCCCTGAATACCTGCACAACCCTCTGAGCCATACTGGGCTGTCTGACTATCAAGATGAAACTTAGTACCAGGAATAATAAAAGGTGGAAGATCCAGGATAAATATACCAGACATGCAAAATAAATTGAAGATATCTAGTAAATGAAACGCTACCATTAATTTCAGGAAAAAATAAACAACAAAATTCTACTGGTCACTTAAAGAGGGCATTGTGGTTATTACAATTAGGACACAATACAAGTTTCAAAGGGCAGTCTAGGATGACTCTCACTCCTTAGAAAGGAAACAATAATTTTCAGAGTTGAAAGTCACTTAAACTATCATAAATAATCTAAAAAATACCTTAAAAAGGGAGACATGAACAGTGCATGCAATGCTCACAATGCACGTAACCTGAAATGACTGAGTGCTTTCAAGAACTTGGATCCAGCTACAATTAAAATTCAAAAGTGACAAGATTCTCTACACGTCAGCAAAGCAACATCACCTAAGCTTCCTTCTTCATACAATTTCCTCAGCAAGAGTAATACAATTAAGACCAACTTAATGTGGTCATTAGAATACTAATATTAACATCACCCTTCACGTAATACCACACAAACCACATACTGTACTGTAAACGATGAAGTTATTTCTTTATGCTCCCAATCACAGACTGGTAACAGATTGGGGTTACAGAAACTCTTCACTGGGATAAGTACAGCATAAAAGCTATACTCCAAGGAAAATTCTGCATTTCGATTGGTACATCTGACAGTAAAGATGAGGCACAACCAATAAGTTCGGGTTGCAAAGGAAAATGGCTCCTAGGATGCAAGTGTACTAAGAAACAGATCATTTACCAGTCCTCAAATTTTAATAATAATAAAAAAATGCAGATGATACTAAAATCTAACAAGCCAAATATTTTCAACAAATGACAATGCACCTGGGGAAAAATACTTATAAACCAGAGAAAACTGAGAGTTGCTACTGGGTATGGCAATAGCACAGAATAGACAACTGTGGCAAGCATTCACTCAATTCTATGCATCCTTGGGATGCTGCAATAATTGACTAACTGATTATCAGTTTCCATTTCAACTGATCACATCTGAACCGTAAACAAATGTTCAACAAACATGAGGTACTGTATAACAGCTGTAGGGCATTACGAACTACTGTACATCATATCCCTGACACAGCCAAGTGAGACTCACAAATGCTAGTTTTGGTTTCAAAACAGATCAAAGTCAAGAGACCACATGCATTAACTTTCCAATATGAATTCTAACTCGCTTCTATATGACTACAGTAGTTGAAATTCCTCACTATCATTCACAATACATCACTATTCATCAAAATTGACTAATGTATTTTAGCAAAATTTTGACTAAAACTGTCACTGTAGTTCCAACAAGCCTAGGAATCACATTTTTCAATGAAAGGTACAGAACGGTCAAAGGCAAAGAACTTGAAAGGCTGTAGAGATGAAAAAGGCTAATACAAAGTACAAAGCAATACCTTTGAGAGGCTGAAGGGACGCTATTTGTGTTTACAGTGCACCACATAAGAAAACTGCCGTAGGTGACCCCATACAAAGTTAAAGGAGCTGAATGACTTAAGCCGAAGACATAACCACAAGTTGCCAACAGTCTGTACAACCTACAGAACTGATATCTATAATGTTATTGCTCTAAAAATATTAAAGGAATGGAATGGGATATAATAGCATTGAGGCCAAAGGGAAACAGAGGAATAGAAAGATTTGAAAGGTGTAACAGGAGGAAAACCTTTTGCACTTGCACTATGCAACAACTGTCAGGAGACGGATGAGGAAAGCATAATGCAAGAAAGAGAATATGCACGGAGGTACAGTCAAAGGAATGGGGGGCTGCAGCAGCTAGTTAGTATTACAACTGTATTTAAAATCACACTTACCAGAAAGGTAAGAAATTAGGGTGCCCCCTGTTAACGGCCATGCGGAATAAGGTCGGGATTGACCTGAGCTCATCTTGACCTCCCCCAACATCTGTTTAAAGAAAAGTAAAACTGTTCTCATTCCAATCATTATTTTAGCACTCAAGCAGACAGCCAGAAATAAAAGATTTATAAATCGTCATAAAACTAGGGAAACTAAACGAAACTCACTTCTTGAACATGAACCTTTCAGGCCATCACAACTTTAGGGCACATGAAGTAGAGACCGTAAAACATGGTGGAAGCTCCTTGGCATGCCGTGTTTAGGACTAGCCCCTCGGGGATCATTTCGGCCGTTTGCCAGTTTGGATGTTGCTTTGGGTCGTCATCTTGAGGGTGCAGTACAGAAAACTTGCGGCCTTCCCCGACATTCCTGCAAATATTCAATAAAATGTTCAAAGAACGGCCTCAGAACCTTTTCAAGAATAACTATAGCAGAAGAATGGCAATAAGAACTGTGCATCTTATACATTTGATTTTACTTCCATCATCCTTAAAATATTTTGTGTATTTAACAATCAATGCAGACACTTGCATTCTTCAACTGAAACATTTATGAAGCTGAAAATGTTTCAAATCAATAAACGTTCTGTGTTTTTTGTTTTGTAAATGTGTATCAATGACAATTGTGCTGGAAAATAAACTTCAAAGCAAATCCTCATGAAGAAAAATTCTATTGGCACTCACTCTCTTCAATAATGGTTGTAGGTCTTGTAGGTGGATGACACCCATGGCTGCCACTTAAAACATCAACAAATTCTTGGGTCCAATCAGGACAGATGAAGACACGTTGAGTTTTCCATAATGAGGCCCCCAAATGCTACTACTGTATAATTCAAGTGTTGCAGAAGGTGTTGATGGGAAGTGACGCCTGAAATGGAAGAAAAAATATATTTATCCTAATGAAGCAATTTTGTATAAGTCATGATTTAATGACGATATTCATTAATGGCTGGAAACGCTCACAAACCCACAGACATACAAGTTAGGTTACATGATCAGTTTATTTTACTCATTTTACAAAAACATATTCAAGGAAAGATCCACTGTGATATCAAAAAAGCAGCAATAAATGATTCGTAGCCTAGAGCTCTCAAAATTTCCTCTGGTGTTATAGCAATAGCTCACGTACTTAAGAAATGTGTAAGGTTAGGTGGGGAAAATGAGGGCTAGAGCTGTTTAAATTGGTTTGAAATATTAAATTGTGATTAAACCAATATTTACATATTTTGTAAAAGTAAAATTCTACTTTAAACCATTATCACACTTCTGACTTAAAAATACTGTCTTATCTTTTAATGTGTGGCATCAAACATTTCTGACATTCATGTCTTTCGCAAATGACCTAACCGACCAAACAATATCATGGCCTAGGGTAAAGACCTGATCCCACAGGTTCGGTTAGGCTAGGTGTGGCTGGTTAGGTCATTTGCAAAAGAAACCAATGTCAGAAAGGTTCAGAACACATATTAAAATACAAAAATTATATTTTCATATCAAAACTGTGATAATGGTTTAATGCAGAATTCTTCTGTCATTCCAAAGTCAGTGACTGACAACTCTGAGGAGGGGGGCGAGGAGGGTCGCAGCTCCCTGACATAGGGTGCTGTGCTCTAAACCTGGCTGGATAAGGAACCATATTGCTATGGATAAGAAAATATTATGAAAAAAAAATATATTATGGAAAAAAATTGTTGTTATGGAAAGGGAACATATTGTTATAAGGTAACATATTTTACTGGAAAAGGTAACTTATTAATATAAGGTGGTTTAAGACATACAGCCTAGCCTATATCATTAAAGAAAAAACAGGTCATAATGGGTTAGCGTCCGGTTCAACTGACCCTAAACCACTCAATGACCCAAAACCCTGACCTTGCCCAATGCCCAAATGCTCACGGTGACCTAAAATACCCCACACTGCTATGCTAATTAGGCCAGCCTTAGCTCACGACCCTAAATGACCTAAAAAGATAATCAAGAAATACAAGGTTTTAATGGAAGGATTCCCATACCAGGACCATATCCTACAGAAGGATGCACTCCTAAAACCCCTCCTAGATTCACTCCTGAAGGTGTAGGAGGAGGACTCCCTTCCCTCCCACGACCACCAAAGGGCACCTAGCTTTTATTTTAGCCGCTGTTAATCTTAAAATGGCGTTATTTAATATTCAGATGCCCTTTGGGGGTCGTGGGATGGAAGGGAATCATCCTCCTCCTGCACCTTCAGGAGCGAATCTAGGAAGACTTTCAGGAGTGCATCCTTCTGCAGGCCAGGGTCCTGTGAGTGTGCCGAGTTGCTGCTTTATTTCAGACGTTATTTACATTATTCTAAATTTAATAACGGCTAAAATAACAATAAATAACGTCTACAACAGAGCGGCAATTCGGCACACCCACACAGGACCCTGGCCTACAGAAGGAGGCACTCCTAAAACCTCCCCTCCTTGATTCGCTCCTGAAGGTGCAGGAGGAGGATTCCCTTCCATCCCACGAACACAAAATGGCATTAAACTATACAATAACGCCATTTTAAAATTGAAATAACGGCTAAAATAACGAAAAAAATGTCTAAAATAGAGTATCAACTCGCCATACTCACGTGAAAACCAGCAGGGAATGTTCGATGTTTGTTTACATTCGGGAATTATGGGTAAGAAATGGTTGACCAATCAGAGCGCAGGGTGGCTAGTATCTGGATTCTCATTGGTCGAAAGCCATTGGTAACAAAGTCCCCTTGATGGACAACACGCTTGTAACTATAAGCGAGGGAAGGAATTGACCAATCAGAACGCAGGCTGGAGTGGCAGTTGGATTCTTATTGGCTGATATACGTCCTTTTCAAAGCCTAACAGACTGATAGGACACACTCCAAACACTTACGATGTCTTGATTGTTAAAAGTTTGACATTTTAGACAAACTTTCAATTTTTTCTCATATTTAAAATATATAAATTTCTATATTTTATTCAGCATTTATTCCTCTTTAATTTGATATATAATTATAACTCCCATCACGTACATAAAATATAAAAAACTGATATAAAATACAAAAGAGTTAAGCAATGAGCTGACTTTCAATTCTATCAGGTATATAATAATTTGGGAGTGTAAAGAGACCTTTAAGCAATTAAGCTTTCAAGCTATTTTCGTCCTTATTACTTTCCCCATTAAGCTGATTTCAGTCTCTCCTACTCTAAGGGTTTACGCCTTTATGACAGTTACTATCTGATACGAGTTAAATTGTTCCTTTTAAATAATTTTATACTAATTCCTTGGAGAGAGAGAGAGAGAGAGAGAGAGAGAGAGAGAGAGAGAGAGAGAGAGAGAGAGAGAGAGAGAGAGAACATGGTTGTGGGCAGAGGGTTGGTTGCATGTGGGGGCTGTGGGAACAAGGTGGTATTTGGGTGTTGTATATTGGGGTTGTGGTAACAGGGTTGTACATGGGAGTTGTATATTGGGGTTGTGGGAACAAGGTTGTATATGGAGGTTCTATATTGGGTTGTGGGCAAAGGGGATTGTAGGTAGAGTTGTACATGGGTGGTTGTGGGAAAAGGGATGTGTGTTGTACACTGGGGGTTGTAGGAAAATGGTTGTAATGAGGGTTATGGGAAAATGGATGTAATTTGTGGATTGTATATTGAGGGTTGTGGGAAAAGGGTTGTATATAGGGGTTATGGGAAATGGGATTTACATGAGGGTTGTATTTTAGGGGTTGTGGGAAAAGGGCTGCACATGAGGGTTGTGGGAAAAGCAATTTTTAAGTGGGTTGTATTTTAGGGGTTGTGGACAAAGGGTTGTATATGGGGGTTGTAGGTAGAGCTGTATATGAGTGATTGTTGGAAAAAGGATGTGTTTGGGTTGTATACTGTGGGTTGTATGAAAACAGTTGTAAAGATGGTTGTAGGAAAAGGGATTTATGTGTGGGCTGTATATTGGGGTTGTAGGAAAACGGTTGTACATAGGGGTTGTGGGAAAAGGGATGTGTGGGTTGTATACTGAGGTTGTGGGGAAAGGGTTGTATATAGGGATGTTGTAAATGAGATTTAGGTGTGGGTTGTATGTGTGGGTTGTATTTAAGGGGTTGTACAGGGGGTTGTAGGTAGACTTGTATATGGGCAGTTGTGAGAAAAGGATGTGTGGATTGTATATTGTGGGCTGTAGGAAAATGGTTGTAAATAGACATTGTGGGAAAAGGGATGTGTGTGGGTTGTATTTTAGGGGTTGTGGGAAAAGGTCTGTATATAGGGGTTGTGGGAAATGGGATTCATGTGGGTTGTAATTTAGGGGTTATGGGAAAAGTGTCGTGGGAAAAGGGATGTACAGTATGTGTGGGTTGTACACTGGGGGATGTGGGAAAAGTGTTGTAAATGAGGATTGTGGTAAAATGGATGTATATGGGGGTTGTATACCAGGGATTGTGGGAAAATGGTTATTAGGGAATGTGAGAAATGGATTGTATGTGGGGGTTGTGGGAAAAGGGTTGTAAAAATTGGGTGTTATGAGAAAAGGGTTGTATGTAGGGGTTGTAGATGGATGGTTGTTTGAGACGGAGATGACACTCAATGTAAAATAATAATAATAATAATAATAATAATAATAATAATAATAATAATAATAAATACTGTTTTAATGGATGAACCAAACTGAATGCCCTATTTGCACACAAACACACACAAGCAACATTGCTTACAGTGAGCCGTCCAACATACGCTGTCACATGCATTGCTTCTCTCTTTCTTTCTGCCTTTTACTCTTTGCTGTCCATCTTCTCTGATGATACATAAATACAAATATATATATGTGAGTGAGTGTATTTGGCATACACACATGCACATACACATGTATCTTATATATGTATGTGTATGTGTGCCAAATTTGGTTGAAATTGAAGCAGTGGTTTTTTTTATAAAAATTAAAAATGTGGTCATTTTAATCCATTTATAATTATAAAGAATCTCTCTCTCTCTCTCTCTCTCTCTCTCTCTCCGAAGTTTGAAGACCCCTGCTTAATAAACAAATTCCTTCTAATAAGACAAATATATTTAGATTTATTCAAGTCAGAAATATTATTTCACAAAACTACCAAAGAAATTATATATATATATATATATATATATATATATATATATATATATATATATATATATAACTAAATTAAAGAGACATATATTTTAAGTATTTCATGAGATTATTCGTCTAAAAGGAATCCATTTTGAGAAAGTGGCAGAGAGAACCTCCCTTTGCTTGTAATATACAAAGCATTTATTTTTCTTTAAACATACATTTGATGTTCATGTACATGATCATTTAATCTACACTTATTGATGAGAGAGAGAGAGAGAGAGAGAGAGAGAGAGAGAGAGAGAGAGAGAGAGAGAGAGAGAGAGAGAGAGAGAGAGAGAGAGAGAGAGTTAATAAATAAAATGTAATAAGACAAATCTTTAATAGAGTTAATTATGAAAGATAGAAAATATGGTGTAAGCCTGCACAATATTTCTTGCAAATATTCATTACAAAATAAAAGAAACTGCTATTATTGATTAGTGATGGCAAACTGGCCTTATGCCAGCAGAGTCCGTTAGCCCTTGAACTAAATGTAACTTAAAATAATAATAATAATAATAATAATAATAATAATAATAATATAATAATAATAATAATATTAATAAAATATAATAAATATACAGAAACAGCATCTTAGGTCGACGGCATAAAGAAAGGGACTATCATTTAACCTCTATAGCCAAACGAGAGCCGATAATAATAGCAATAACAGTCAAAATAATAACAGTGATGACGATAGAGTCAGAGAATAATGAAAATAGTGAAAATAATGAACGATAAAGACGGGAAATGGAGATAAATAAGGCGAAGTCAGGTCGAAATTGCGCTCTGAATGAATTAAAATGCGTTTAGAAAGGGATTTTTTACCCTGGTAAATCAGAGAGATTTATTACTGGATTAATGGATTAATCATTAATATGGCCTTAAATCCGACTGCATTAATGACTGGGGACGAGAGAGAGAGAGAGAGAGAGAGAGAGAGAGAGAGAGAGAGAGAGAGAGAGAGAGAGAGAGAGGATACCAGTGTATAATCCTTTATATATCAGCTGGGTACAAGACAGAAAATTGATATCCTGGAGTTAAAAACTTATTACTAATTAACCTCTAGAGCCAAAACTCATCCGATAATAACAGCAATAATAGTCAAAATAATAACAGTAATAATAACAGTATCTCTGACAGTCAAAATAACAAACAAAAAACGGAATATAAAGGGGAGAAATGACGAATAACAACACGAACTCGCTGTTGGAACGAGAGTTTAAATGGCCAACAGTTCCGAGAGCGGCCGCATGGCGGCGCCGCTGGTTGGCTGGTAGCCCAAGTGAGGAGTTCCAAATGAAAGCGAAAGTGACAGAAGTGGTGTGTGCGTGCGTACGTGTGCGCGCGCACACGCGCGTACGTTTCTGTGTGAGAGCGTACGTCGAGGCGTGTGCATGCTTACTTGAATGTGTGTGTGTGTGTGTGTGTGTGTGTGTGTGTGTGTGTGTGTGTGTGTGTGTGTGTGTGTGTAGGGGGAGGGTGAAGGAGGGGGGGGAGGGACTAAGCCTGTGGTGGTGCAGCTGCCGAGGCGAAGGAGACTGGTCTGACTGGGTGGGAGGCTGGGAGCTCAGTAGGTCGGTGGCGGCCTTTGAGAAAAGACGTTTAAAATGTCGCTCTAAAAGTTTCAGAGGATAGACCGATGTCTCGCCGTTTTAATGGAATTAAAACATATTGTTGCCGCTTTTATATTATTCTATATTCCTATTTCTATTAACAATGATTCCCAGTTAAGTAAAGAAACAAACTCATGAGCTTTGAATTATTCAAAAGATCACAAAAATGTGTGTGAGAGAGAGAGAGGTTAAGAATAAAAAGTTAATTTTATCAATAAAAAAGGGAAGAATAGACTCTAGCATCTTTCAGCGTCCATGACAACAGAGTATGGAGGCTGTATTGCAAGATGACAGAGAGAGAGAGAGAATGGGGGGAGGAACATTCAGATATCTAAAATGGCAAGGAATAAGGCTTCTAAAATGCACAAAATTAATACAATTTCTCATTCCTTATATATATATATATATATATATATATATATATATATATATATATATATATATATATATATGTATGTATGTATGTATATATAACATCTTTCTCAGCCATGACTATATAGTTTTCAAGAGGGGCTCTTCCTCGAATGGAGTTTCTAATTACAAAGGAAGAATAAACAAAATTTTCGCGAAGGAGTCTATCAATGACTGTTTTTGAGTAGCCAAGATGTGTCAATTGTCAGTTAATGCTTCTGTACAGAAATGCCTGTGTATAGTTTGTTGATGGTGTATGCTGTAACCGTATTGCAAATACTGTCACTGTAAATAGTGGAAGTTTAATCCTTTTAATAAAAAGTAAAAAAAAAAAGTTTCTAGACCAACCAAGACTTGTTTCAGAGACTTCCAAATCATCGGCGTCGCAAGAATTTTCTTGATTCTTTTAGGAACTTCGATAAAAGCAATAAAAAATGGTTACAATGTCAATATTCTGGTAGCCATTAGATCGGGGATAATGATAATGGACTCATAATGAGAGAGAGAGAGAGAGATCACTACTTATGGAGAGTTGAAAAAGAAAGATGGAGAAGTCAGGTTCTTCGACACCGTGATGACGTCAGTCACACACGTATAATAATAATAATAATAATAATAATAATAATAATAATAATAATAATAATAATCTTGGAATTCCACATTCAGTTGAATCGAACTGAATATAAAATTTAGGCCAGAGGCCAAGAATCGTGGGACCTATGAGGTCAAGACAGGCCACCACTGGGTCGTGGTTAAAGTTTCATGGGCCGCGGCTCGTTCAGCATTATACCGAAGAGACTTTTTATGCTAGAAAATTCAAACATCTTACCTACAGCGGTGCCAGACGCACGATCAGGGCTAACTTTAGCCTTTAATCAAATGAAAAAGCTGAAGAAACGAATACAAGAAAACTGGTCGAATGAAAGTCAGTTGTCAGTCAGCCAGTCAGTCAGTCAAGCCATCCAATCTATCTGTCAGTCAGTCAACCAATGTGTCAATCTGTCAGTCAGTCATTCAATCTGTCAGTCACTAATCATTCACTATGTCAGTCAGTCACCCATTCTTCCAATCTATCTGTCAGTCAGTCATCCAATATGTCAGTCAGTCAGTCATCCAATATATCTGTCAGTCAGTCAGTCATCCAATACGTCAGTAAGTCAGTCAGTCATCCAATCTGTTAGTCAGTAATCACCCCATATGTCAGTCAGTCATCCAATCTGTCAGTCAGTCAGTCAGTCATCCAATATATCTGTCAGTCAGTCATCCAATATATCTGTCAGTCAGTTAGTCAGTCATCCAATCTGTCAGTCACCAGCCATACAACGCTTATGGAAATAAACGAACTCTGTTAATGCTACCAGCAGAACAGATATTGCTACTAGTAGGACATATACTGCTACTAGCAGGACAGATAATGCTGCTAGTAGGGCACAGACTGCTACTAGCAGGAAGGATATTGCTACTAGTGGTACATATACTGCTATCAGCAGGACAGATATTGCTACTAGTGGGACAATTACTGCTGATAATTGGACAGATACTGCTACTAGTAAGGCAGATAAAGCTACTTGTGGGCAGTTGCTGCTACTAGTATGGCACTTAATGCTACTAGTAGGACAGTTACTACTACTACTACTACTACTACTACTACTAGCAGGGCAGTTAATGCTGCTAGTGGGGCTTATACCACTACTGTCAGGATGGTTACTGCTACTAGTAGAGCAGCTAATGCTTTTAGTAGGACAGTTACTGCTACTAGTGGGATGGTTACTGAAACAAGCAAGGGAGATACTACTACTAGTAAGGCAGTTAATGCTACTAGTAGGACAGTTCTCTAATAGTGGGATGTTACTGCTACTAGTAGGACAGTTACTACTACTACCAGGGCAGTTAATGCAACTAGTGGACATATATTGCTACTAGTGGTATGGTTACTGCTACTAGTAGGGGAGACACTGCTACTGGTAGGACAGATACTGCTACTAGTAGGGGAGACACTGCTACTTGTAGAACAGATACTGCTACTAGTAGGACAGCTACTGCTACTAGTAAGGAGATACACTTAACACTAAATTATCTGGTGTCACAACAACAATGGTCATCGAGAAAGAGAGAGAGAGAGAGAGAATTTCCATTTATTTGGTCAAATTCTAAACAATAATTCGGAAAATAAATCAATAAATCAATTAATCAATAAATCCAGATAAATTGTTCGTTCAGAAAATAAATTCATAAATGTACCAATAAATTCAGATAAATTGTTTATCTTATATAATATAAATTTGTTATATAGTTTATTGCAAATAAAATAAACCTAATATTTAAAACAATTTCGTGTCGTTTGAGCATCGAGTAACTTGAATTAATAATAATAATAATAATAATAATAATAATAATAATAATAATAATAACAATAATAATAATAATTATTATTATTATTATTATTATTATTATTATGGAACAAGAAGCCCACCAAAGGGGCCACTGACTTGAAATTCCAGAAGCTTCCAAAGAATATTAAAGTGTTCATTCGAAATAAGTGACAGAATTGGAATGAAAGAAGAGACGATAATAACAACTATTAGAAAAATAGATAAATTTACAAGTTAATAAATAAACAAAAATGTACATAAGTAAAATATTAAAATACTAGATTATTAAAGTCACCCAAAACTGTAGAGGGATTGAAAAATGAAGTAATTTTTCGAAGAATTGATGACAGAAAGTTTGAAAACCATTAGGAGAGGGCAGGAAACAGAGATCGTAGAAAACAGCCCTGACACAGACCTAGAACAGACAGGATTTCTGTGGAAAAAGTGCAAGAAGCAGAAGAGAGTGGAGAGAAAGCAACAGAGAAAGTACCAGATATGTGATGACCTTAATAATGACCTTTTGCTAATGACTATTCTGAACTGATTCAGGGGTAAGCACAGAAGTCTCAGGCTCTTCGGAAAGGTAGCCACCCGCACAAGCCACTTTCCTCGGCACAGAGAATTATACCTAAAAGCTACCTTCAACGACCTTGTCTGAGCAACGGCAGGAAAGCGCAGAGGTGTAAAATTGCAAGCAAGAAGCCGTTCATTACTTTTTCAAGTCAAACAACCAGAATCAAATACAAATAACAACAGAGAGGTCACAACAAACGTCAATTCTGGAGAAATGCTTCGAAAGAGGGAATAGCAGATATGTGTTAGAAAAGGGACATCTAAATGGAAGGATTATGAAGACAGTGCCAGGTCTTGGAAGAACGGGAACTGCAAGCGTCTTCCTCATTGCATATACAACAAACAGCAGACCAAGAGAGTAAAATCAGAAGTGTGGGAAAGGTCATCCCACTTTCTAGAGGACAAACTAGCACAGGCAGTCCCCGGGTTATGACAGACTCAACTTACAACGTTCCGAGCTTACGACGCTCTTCAAGTATATTCGTCAAAAATTATTTCCTGGGTTACGGCGCACGTTCCGGGGTTATGACGCCAATCTGACGGGAGAAATATGGTTCCCAAATGGCAGAATGGTCAAAATTTGGGGGGTTTTTTGATGAGAAATTCAATATAAATGCAGGATTAAACATATGGTTTTCTTACAACTTGCAATGATATTTCAAGTTGCTTGCTGCATTGTGTAAGAAACAAAGAGTAGAGTTGACAATATACAATTGAAAACCCTGAAACACAGGTTTTATTTAGATGAGAAGTAAAGATATAAAAGGGGAATTGCACTGAAAATGAAAGGAAGATGAAGACAGACAATAAAAAGAATAAGAACAGAGAAAAATGACATAGGAGGAGGAGTATAAGAAAGAAAGAAATTGTTCTGGACAAAAACCTGGACTAGGAAATATGGTGATATGGAGTGGGCAAAAATATAAATAAAAATAAGAAGGAATTACATTTGCAAAGAGTGAAATAATGGAACTAAAAACCCTGTATTCTCACAGTCTAATGAGAAGCGAAACTTTAACCACGACCTGGTGGTGGCCTGTCCTATATCGTTGCCAGAAGCATGATTATGGCCAAATTTAACCTTGAATAAAATAAAAACTACTAAGGCTAGAGGGCTGCAATTTGGTATGTCTGATGACTGGAGGGTGGATGATCAACATGCCAATTTGCAGCCCTCTAGCCTCAGCAGTTTTTAAGATCTGAGGGCGGACAGAAAAAAGTGCAGACAGAATAAAGTACGGACGGACAGACAAAGCCGGCACAACAGTTTTCTTTTCCAGAAAACTAGAACTAGTCAATGAAAAATAACCAGGATAAATGAAAACTTGATAAAGGAAGGGATATGGCCAGAATACTGGAAAGTTTGACGATATTCATTTACAATGGAAAGTGGGACTTACTCCAGAGTAAAATTCATAAGAGGGATAAACTCTAAATACTGGAGGAAGTGCTTCAGGAAAGGCTCTGAAAAGTGGCTAATACTGGCAACTATCCATGTGACTCTATGTCAGAGAAACAAAAATAAAAGAAACCAGTATTTATGACTGGTTAACCAACCACAGAAGCACCAAGCAAATACTGTGGAGATGACACCACAAATCTGTGGTTCCTGGAAAGGCATTTCAAAAGTACCACAACAAAGGGAGAGGGTACATCAAGAGACCATTTAACATAGGTGATGTTAGCGTACCATAAAACATAATCTGAAAGTTACAGCAGGTACTGAAAGCAACTGAAAGGTGCACTAAGCATCCACTGAGACTCAAGACTGGGTACCTCATTGTTTACCACAATAACAGGAAAGAAAAAGAGAAAAACGACAAAGAATTGCCGTAAGCAAAGTTCTCGGGAACTGGTTGAAAAATTCAGTCCGAACAGAACCCAATTTCTGGTGACTGGAAGAAAAAAAAAAAAGCTTTTGTATTTAACCAGTCAGCTAAACTAAAGAATCATTGGTTTGGTTTCATACAAGCAATTCAGATCAAATCATTCCATCTGATATAGATTTGTAAAAGCTTTATCACTAAAGATACTGAAAATGTGAAAAGATTCTGACAAAATGAAGGGATTTGTGTCCAATACTTATCATTTACTGTCTTCTGTTAGAGAGGAACTGGGTCAGGAAAGTGGCCATTAATTAGCCTGTGAAGCAAGTTTTCCCAATTCTCAGGTGAGATGAAATAAATGCTATAATCTCTTTTTGTACTGAGAGCCAAAATGTCCTGTGGGCTAACCTGCTGTAGCTGATTATTGTCCGTTCATATGAAGGAATTTATTGATGCCACAATTCAGTTCAAAATCTACACCAGCTTTCTCAAATCAAATCTGCAATCAAAGTTTCTTCAGCACAATCGACTTTTCTGTACAGTTGCGACAGTGTATAATAATCAAGGCCACCGAAAACAGATCTGTCTTTCGGTGGTTTCAGCATAATGCTGTTTGAGCCGCGGCCCATGAAACTTCAACCATAGCCTGGTGGTGGCATATCCTATATTGTAGCTAGAAGTACAATTACGGCTGACTTTAACCTTAAATCAAATAAAAACTGCTGAGGCTAGAGGGCTGCAATTTGGTATGTAAATTTGATGATTGCAGCCCTCTAGCCTCACTAGTTTCTAAGATCTGGGGGCAGACAGAAAAGTGCGGACAGAAAAAAGTGCAGAGAGACAGACAATAGTTTTCTGGAGATATCACTGCAAATTCCACACCAGTGGGAAGGTTGGCCCAGCTGTGTACACTGCACTGTCGAAACATTTTTGTCGTCACAATTCCAGGCCTTAGAGAAGTTCGGTACTCTGAATACACTGTATCCTAAAATGGGTATTTAGCGAGGAGCAAGAAAGAGAACACAGCCTTAAAAAGGAGTGTGACCACAAAATGCTATAATAAGATTCATGGCTGGAGCTCTTTATTACAAACGTGATAGGATCAAGTACTTGTAAGCCAATAAAGGAAGTATGCAAATTAGCGCGATAAGGACCAACAGGAGAGCTATAAAATTCAGGTCAAAGGTACAGAAGAGAGTGAAGAGGACACTTCCCATCTAACCTGATATAATGATTAAGCTAAATTTGCTCAATCTTTGCTTAAAACTTATATACAGAGTTTCAGAGATGGTGTATCCTGAAACAAACTGGCTGACTAGTGAAAGCCAAACTTAATTCAACTAATTATCATTTAGAATCTAGTTTCATCAACTTAATACAACAGAAGTAACATTCCAGCCTTACAAATCACATGCACTCTTGTCAACATTAGCAACCACATAGATTTCGTGTTGCCGTTAATCAAATCCACAAAAAACTATGCAACATCTAAAATATAGGGTAAACCTAGTCAAATAATTTCAAATTTTGACACAGCACTCATAGGTCAATGAAGCCTTCAGGCTATAAGAACTTTTAATGTGTTTTATGACACAGCACTCTTGTTACAAGAGCAGCTGTGTGTACTGTATTCCACAGTATTCCTGGCTACCATTCTTAAATAAACCTCTTCAATTTGATGTTCAGTGTAAATTACAGGTCAGTTTAGGTACCATGTGGTCTTCTTGTTAGCTGTAAGACATTTAGAAAGTGGCCAAGTCCTTAACAGACTCTGTTATTTACCAGAAATCTGTAAAATACTCCAGTGCAGGGTATAAGTAGGCTCTTTGTGCCTAACAGACTGTTACTTATCATAAATCTGGAAAGTATTCAAGTATAGGCTTCAGAACAGTCTGTGTTCCTGAACCAGAAATCTAGGAAATATTATAGGGTCTGTTACTTAACAGACTTTGTTACTTATCAGAAAGGTGGATCATAAAGTGTCTGTTAAGTAGAGGCACTGATTCCTATCATAATTTGAATACTGTAAGATAAAAAAGAAGAAAATTATGAAAAAAACAAGATGAATTGAACGCTCACCATCTTCTTCTTGAGGTCCTTCAGTGGAGCGAGCATAAAAGGACAGCGGACCAGTCTTCACATACAATGGGGTGATTAGCGTACCCTAAACACGGCCATGGCTGAACACTAACACAGGACAAGAGAAAACTGTATGAAAATGCTGAAAAAGTATCGTACGACAAACTAGATCCATATGTATTAAAAGCATTAGCAATCTAACAACTCCATTCAAGAATAATTTTTTTTAGGTTCAGTTGTCTACAAAACATGGAGCTTCCCCGAAACTGTTAATATGTAAGCTTGCACCACATACACAGAATCCTACAAAAACTAACACTTCCTTTGAACTCTGTAAAGGAATGTGCCATCATATGGCATGCAGATGAATAAAAACTATTTATCTGCTATAGCCTATTTGGGCAAAATTTGAGCTAAAAGCTGTCACAGCAGTTCCAACAGACCTAAAAACCACATTCTTCAACGAGAGGTCTACAGCAGCTAAAGGAAAAGTACTTGAACATCAGCACTGTAGAGATGGAAAAGACACAGTTAAAAGAGCAAAACAATAACCTGATTTTAAAAAAATGTTAATGAATTAATGTGATTTGATTTATTTGCAGCAACTAGCCATTAGTCACGACTCTTAGTTAATAACGGACTTCTCGCCACAGGGATGTTCTGAGGAAGTCCGCCCCTTGTTAAATGAATTGACTGAAGCTTGGTGAATTGAGTATGCAAAAGTGAAAAAAAAAAACTTGACAAATTTAGATTGGGTAAGAGTGTGACATTCTTTGAGATAACCTGTCAATGTACAATGAACTGGTTAAACATATATATATATATATATATATATATATATATATATATATATATATATATATATATATATATATATATATACATATATATATATATATATATATATATATATATATATATATATATATATATATATATATATATATATATATATATATATATATATATATATATATAAAGACAAGTTCTTGCTGTGCTCAAGCTCAAATTGAGCAAATAGTCAAGTGATTTGATTGACTCACAAGCAGAGCTTTGGATTTGCCTTGGGTGTAATAGTTATTATACTGACTGTGTTGTGTAGGATTAAGGTTAAAGAAAAAAAAAGGTGTTTGTGCATTCATAATTGTCAAATTAACTGCATGTGTGTTCTCTGGATTGAGGATAGCTAGGGTTCCATCCAAAAACAGCACTGTACACAGGCATTACATAGTAGCTTCCTGTTTGTAAGTAACACAATTTGTAGATAAAATTAGGTTAAGTAGCATTGTGTGACTGACTTCCCCTCAAGATTGTTTGACATATAACCGCTCTCTCGTGGTACCTCCTAACAAATTCAATGCAGGTTCCCAAGAAAAAGAAACCACGACAGGCCTCGAGCCTTCCATGCACGACAACCTGCCAAAGACGACCCCAAGCATAGTAGGAGCAGTTGATAGACGTAAGCTAAAGACATCACCACAAATTACTGACAGTCTGAACGGCCTACAAGAATGAATAACTATGGTGCTTTTGCTCCGAAAATATATAGGAAAAACGTCCACCTTCTAGCAGCTATGTCAACAGGATTGAAGGAAGGGTCCGGTTGCTTATTTTGGACCAAGCCTCTTGCCACACTGTGCTGACAAAACCAGAAAAAACCATACTACTTATGTAATAATTACTTTTAAAACCATAGTATGACAGATGCCTGCTTATCTACAGTGCAACAAAAAACCTTGGAAAGTATGTGCTATGCCCCCAAAAACCATCACATAAAATGAAACAGAACCTTCCTAATTCGAACGGCACATTTTCCCAAGAATCTCTGACTGTTACCAACCTGAGAAGCGATATCATAATGTATTTCTCGAGGAAAATCATTGAACTATGCAATACAGAAATACAATCAAATACAATCAGCGCCTACAATGAACGATGACAATCCTACAGTCGTTTAGCCCGGCCAAAAATTCCTGTCAGTGAAAACAATCTTAGAAGACCTGCTTTCGAACAAAGCATGAAAATTGCAGTGCAGTATCCCCTGGGGACGAGGTGTGGCATTCGTCACTGTCGAAGCTCAACCCCTCTGGGGCTATCGTCACCCATGCCTAACCCCTTACGGGTAATCCCTAAACGCGGCAAGATAACCTTTAATTAGCGTCCAATTGGAAAGTAATCTCCAGTCCAAATTACTACAACTGTATTGACAATCACACTTACCTAAAAGGTGTGAGATTTGGACGGTCCCCTGTCAACGGCCACGCGGAATAAGGTCAGGGGGTAGAACTGAGGTCACTTTAACAGCTTTTCTTGACCTGATCCACCATCTGTTGAAGAAAAGGAAGACCTTAGTCATTCAAGTCATTATTGTCAAACTCTGGCAACAGTTCACAATTCTTATCATATTACAAAAACTAAATGTAAGTCAAATATTCAAGCTTTGACAAACGTGCATTGCACGGGCTCGGAACTTTCTCAAAATTAACCGTTGCAATAGTCGATAAACCACATGCAATGATAACTGTGTTTCTTATAGATTTCATTTACCTTCCTCAGCCTAGAAAATTTCACACATCTAACAATTATTGTAGATTCTTACATATTCTTATTTTACTGAAACATTCATGGCACTGAAAATATCTTCTTCAACCCATTTAATACAAAATTTGTGCAGATAAGATTGCAAACTGCCCAGATGTACTGCAATTTACTACAAAGATCATATTTCGCACAGAAAAGTAGCTGAGAGACGCAGGGTACAGAGGCTGAGAAATTAACAACCAAGAACTTGACAATAGAAATGATGGAAATTAGCAATCAATACAATTAAATGAAAAACATTTACAATAATATCAAATTCACTATAACTTCCACTCACAGGAAATTATAACTTAGAAATGCTTCATTTTTCTATATCAGTTATATTCTTCTTTGGACTTATTTCCAAAATAGTGAAGTTATTAATTATATTTCTCCTTAGATAAATCAATCGCAAGGTGCCGTGAATTCCATACTAAAACGACGTTTCCGGCTTTACGGCGGATTCGATCTTACGGTGCTTTTTCAGTGCCGTTAACAGCGTTTTACAGCGCCGTAACTTGATGCTGCATCAAGTACGGGGCTAACAGCAGGAATAGGCATCTAGTTAATGGTGCTTACGGCACTGCGATGAACCAAAGTTAGATCCTTAAGTGACCCCAATGTTACGTCCTTAAATGACCCCAATGTTACGTCCTTAAATGACCCCAAAGTTACGTCCGAAGGTCAGTGACAATTAGGTACTGAGGGGGTGTCTTTTCATGGCTTCTTTATCATTGTAAAAATCAAAAAGAAAAGTAGTAATATACATGAAAGTAGAGTAAAGTAACCCCTCGTTCGTTAGAAACAGGTCAAAGGAGGTGAGAGTATGGCAGTAGTGAATAGGCTGGCCTGACCTATGCTAGATGAAGGCTCGCCCAAAAATCCTAACCTAATCCTGGCCAGCCTATAAAAAATTCATTAAAATTTCTATAAATTGTGACGAATCTGAAGAAATATGATTTTTCTTGCATTTTATAGAAGGATTTAATTAAAAATATATAGGAACAGTGAATAGGCTGGCCTGACCTATGCTAGATGAAGGGTCACCCAAAAATCCTAACCTAATCCTGGCCAGCCTATAAAAAATTCATTAAAATTTCTATAAATTGTGACGAATCTGAAGAAATATGATTTTTCTTGCATTTTATAGAAGGATTTAATTAAAAACATATAGGAACAGTGAATAGGCTGGCCTGACCTATGCTAGATGAAGGGTCACCCAAAAATCCTAACCTAATCCTGGCCAGCCTATAAAAAATTCATTAAAATTGATAAAAATTGTGACAAATCCAAAGAAATATGATTTTTCTTGCATTTTATAGAAGAAGTTCATTCAAAATATATAGGAATAGTGAATAGGCTGGCCTGACCTATGCTAGACGAAGGCTCGCCCAAAAATCCTAACCTAATCCTGGCCAGCCTATTAAAAATTCATTAAAATTTAAAGAAATTGTGAAAGATCCAAAATTGAAATTTCCTTCTAACTTGATTTTTTCCTACGGTTTTTTGGTTGCCAATTATGGATTTACCTTCAATTTTTGCCGCACGAATGCCATTAACCTGCAATTAACCCCTGAAGTCCATCCAACAAGTGCAATAACTTGTTAACGTATGGGTACCCCCGCCGCCGGGCCAGTACTAAACACGGCGATGGGACATTCCATTTGGCCAACAACAAACAGATGCACTGCCAATATCAGCAGCCCTAAAAGTGTAGAAAAAAAACAGTTTCCAAGGTAAAAACAGGTGTGGAGCTAGTACTTAGAATTACCCTGTGTTCCCACACCCCCAGGCCAGTACTAAACACGGCGATGGGACATTCCATTTGGCCAACAACAAACAGATGCACCGCCAGTACCAGAACCCCTAAAAGTGTAGACAAAAACCAGTTTCCAAGGTAAAAACAGGAATGGAGCTAGTACTTAGAATTACCCTGTGTTCCCCACCCCCAACCCAAAAACACCCCAATTTCCCAGTCCCCCTTTACTGTTGAGCAGAGTTAAGGGGCAAATAACAGTTGGCCGACAATAAGCAAACTCACCTCCATTACCAGCAGCCCTAAAAGTGTAGAAGAAGACAGCTGGTACTTGAAAAAACAGCTAGTACTTAAAATTACTGGTTACAAGTTCGCCGTAATTAGGTATAAAGGCAGATTGGGGGACCCTATTGTCTGACCTTGTGACTCCTATTTTGAAGAGCTTTTTATCATTTGGGCCGCTCAGGCGACCGTATTCACTCATTAAATTTAATTACAGCAACGTAATTAACAACTTGGATTGTAATTAACCCTTAAAACTGATTACTTACCTATTAATTACACTCAAATACGACATTAATTACACTCAAATATAACACTAGCGAGTCCACGTGGTGGAAGGTTACGACCGTTAGTAGTAGTGTGCGAGATTTGCCTCTGTAAAGGCTCACCCCTTTTCCTCCTTTTATTCCTCCTTTGTCCGTGTTTGTTGCGTTTGTTGCGTTTGTTTTCGGTTTTAAGTGTGTTTTTGCCTGCGTTTGTTTAAGATTATTGTGCCTGCGTTCGTTTTTAAGTTGATTTCGTTTACGTTTGTCCGTGTTTTATTGGAAATCGAAGTCAGAGTTGGCTGCACTTTCCCAATTCTCAAAATCAAGTGTTTTGGATCAAGTTTCTGTTTTACACCCTGAGCAGTTCTCTCTCTCTCTCTCTCTCTCTCTCTCTCTCTCTCTCTCTCTCTCTCTCTCAAGGGTTGATTTTCAGGCATTTGAAGGCTTAGGTGTTTGTGCTGTGGGGTATGGGTACCCCCGGGGCCTCTAGGGGTGGGGGTGGGGTGGCAGGAGGCTTGCATGAGCAGCTGCCTTTTGTTCGTAATACTTATATAGCTCTGACTTCGTCTCTCGATGTTGTCCCATAGATGTAAGCCAAGGTAATCCTTACTCTAATAATATTCATATTCAATTTAAGTAATTTAGTTACTTTTAATCACAAATATTGCAATGATAGTTACGATGACACAACTAAAGCATAAGTCAGGATCAAAGATGTACGTACGAACGCAGTGGATCTAAAAATAACTTTACTGACTGCCTGGCTGACGCCAGACAACACACACACACACACATACACACACTCACACACTCTCTCTCTCTCTCTCTCTCTCTCTCTCTCTCTCTCTCTCTCTCTCTCTCTCTCTCTCTCTCTCTCTCTCTCCAAGAGAACATTTATACCAGATCTCCTTTGCAATGGTTGAAATACGAGAAATATGAACCAATGAACTGTCATTAGGTCTAGCTTGAACTCTGCTCAATGTCACATTGTGTTTCCTAAAGCTTTGATAAGGCGCCAAAAAATTTCATTTCCATTTTTCCTATTAAAGTTAAATTACATAATTACATGATTTCAAATGTGTGGAAGATATGAGAAATGTGTATTTATATTGATAAAGCTTGAAAAAGCTAATAAATTTACTCATGAATTTTTAATCTTTAGCCTAAATTTTAATGGTTCTTGATGTATTCAGTCAAACCTTCGCCATATGTCTATGAATTTCTCCACCTATATCCTGTGTAAAAAGAATCTAAAATCACAATACTTATTTAGCATTTAATAACTTACTCTTCATATATGACTTGAAACTTACATCATACTGTAGTTCCAATTAACATTCAGAATATGAAACTCATTTCAAGTCATGACTCACTTTATAAAAACGTGACAACTACAGCTGAGGCCACTTATTGTACTTGTAAAAATGTAATGCAGACACATTTATACCATGAACTTTAAAATTCCTTGGAAGGTGCAAGTGGTACAAGTTTTGTAAACCAATCTGTTTTCATTGTCAGTTGAACATTCAAACTCAGGTATGGTAATATAGGGGTGTGAGGAACAACTTTCCTACCCCTTGTACTTACAAACCTTAACCACAAATAATTAACTTGTTAAATTTGTCAGCTTTCAAAGGAAATCCTTGCTTCATACATACTACAGCTACAGGGCATAGCTGTATACTGTCTTAATAGCTAAAATTTGATTTTAAGAAAAGTTCTATACACAAACAGAGCATAGCTGTATACTGTCTTAATAGCTAAAATTTGATTTTAAGAAAAGCTCTATACACAACCAAAGTTAAGTTATTTCACTCATGTTGAGCAATGCATGTGAATACCAAGTTAAGGAATTTCTTGAAAGATTAAGCTATTTTCTTGTAGTAAAAGGTTTCTTGAAAGATTAAGCTAACTTCTTTCAGTACTTGTTAGACAATGAGCAAGGTGTTCAGGCTTTTCTGCACCTTATATAAAAGGTATTTTCCCATCAATTTCTTGCAAGATTTAGCAAATTATTTTCTGTACATTTAAGACAGAGCAAAGTGATTCAGAGCAAGGTGATTCAGGCTTTTCTGTACCTTATATAAAAGGTATTTTTCCATCAATCTATCACCTTTCTATTACACCTTTGTGAGAATCTTTACAAGTAAACTAGTCTCTTAGGACATTCACAAAATACAGTCCTCACTCCAAGATCTCATCAATGACCCTTTAACCCTGTGGTAGATTTGCTTTAACATTGTTTACTCATTGGATGAGAAGGGTAAAAATATTAAAAAAATTCACTTATTGAAATAGTTTTATTACCAGTACAATACAATGCAAAACAGTTTGATAGTGCAATACTTCAGTTTGCATAAAAGGAACTCTGAACAATATAATAAACAGTTCATAAATTATCTAAAAGTGAAGTTAAACAGCAACTATAAAACCAATTAACAAAATAAACACTTTAAAACATTTCACTTTTGAACACTTGAAGAGCCAGTAACTCATCACTAGTAAGATACAAAATCGAAGAATTAAAGTACCTTTCAGATCATACATTTAACTCACTTAAAATTACAATATACAAGGTTGAAAGAAGTTAAAAATAGTTTGGTAACACTTCAGTAACAAAAAACATGAAAATATAGAGGTAATAAAAAAAAAAGATTCTAAAGCTGTACACTTGGCAACAAGTGATTGAGATTCATAAAAATATAACCGCTAACTCCATGTGTAAGATTGTCATTTAAATATAACCAGAGGTAATTACAAAGTTCTTTGGATAAAGATATTTAAAAAGTGAATGTATAAGAAATAATTACAAAGATCATTAAAGATTCAGTTTTGCTATACACTTAAAAGGCAACAGATTCACAAATAAAAGTTCCCTTCAATAATTGCATTATGGAAAACCAAAAGATTGCTATTGAGAGAAAGGGGAAAACTTCAAATCAAAAAGGAAAATGAGGGAATTAAATATGAAATATTTAGGATCCAGTTATAAAACTTAAAGTTACCATGAGACTGGGCACTTGCTGGACACTTATCTAACTTTCCCCACTCCCAAAAACACTTTTCTAACTTTCCCCACTTCCAGAAACTGGAAAACTTGGAAGTGCAGAACTTCCTATAAGTACAAACTAAATCGAACACTGAATGGCTACACAGCAACAAAGCAAAGGGGAATTATGAAAATATTAGATTAAACCAAGTTAATTATCTCTTGGAAAGTTAAGCATAGTAAACTACATGCTTTATACAATGTAGTTCCACAAACCCTTGTAATTCCTTAAGTATGGAAGCCCCAAGGCAAAACTTAATCTCTTTAAGGAAATTGTTGATTCAGTCCACCAGCATTACTGTAGTAATATCAAGCAGTCATTGGCCATATTCTACCAGCACAGCCAAGCTTGAATTCTTCACAAACAGCAGCCAAGAAGAATCAGCCATCACCACTTGAAACAGCACAAACACTTGCAAGGCACAGCAGACACCAGTCTTGTCACAAAGCTTCCATAAAACAGCAGAAATTGAACTTCCAAGAGATTTAACTTCCAGAGAATGAGATGTTTTCCATGAGAGGATCCAGGCCAAACCACAGAAGAACTGGTTCCTTTAAAATTGCTGGTCCTTCTCTTCACCTCTGAATAATGGTCCCAAGGGCTGTGAAAAGGAATAAAGTAAGCTTTATAAAGCTGAGTTCCATCATCACACCACTAGGTGGTGGGATAGTCACAAAGGCCCCTCTTACCCTGAATTTAGGGAAAAAAAGTCTTGATGTCAGATTAAATCTAACTAATTTTAATGTTAATTATTGCTCAAGTTAAAGTTAAAGTTAATTCAGTGGGTTACATCCCATCCATGGGTCAGTCATGAAATATATGAATATATATACTTTATAATTTAAATTTTCCCATAAAAAACAATTACCATTTATTTGCTGCCAAATATACCTTTGCATTAATTTTACAATTATCTTAAGAAGCCATTAAGAATATGTGTTTAAATACAAATATGCATTTTAATAAGACCAATTTAAAAGCCATCGATCGATTCCCAGCTGTCAAAATTGACCTTGAAAATGTAGTTGACCTTGAAAATATAGAAGGGTGTCATTAGAGCACCCATTGTTGCAATCCTGGAAGATCGTAGTGATTCAAAGACTGATCAAATTTATATTTATAATTTGTCAGTAAATACGTAATTTATTTCATAAAATTTAATATAAAACTTATAATAAATGCATTTAAGCTTTAAAGACTGATTATATCGCCATTAAAATTATTATAAATGGTTTGATTTATATGAAACATTATCGAAATGTTACGAAAAATGCAAAATCTTGGGTGTCTAATAAGAGTTGGCTTTTCCTCTATATAATAGGTTGAATAATTATGTCTCCTACAAGAGTGTAGTATCTCAAAGATTCGTCAAAATAACATTTATAATTTGTCAATGAATACGTAGAAATTATTCATATAATAAAATAAAAAGTACAGATATTATATTTTTTCTTTTAAATACTGATTATAATTATCATTATCATTATTAATAATGTGAGATATGTAAGATACATTACCAAAATATTACGAAAACGTATTTGAGAGGGCTGTACTGTAAATCAAGTTAAAAACAGTCAAAAATAGGCAATTTAACGAATATTATAATGTTAAAATCCACGAAATTACATTCTATAACAACTAAAATGCGTATTTCATCGTTAGAGTGCGTCAAAGCTCGCTTACGCGCGCGCACAGCCTCAAAATAAGGAAGATTACACATGAGGGGCTGGGGTTGTGACGTCATGATCATCATCCCCAGTCCGATGGCCGTGTAAACAAACGCCTTATTTCAACTGAAACCTGGTAATATAATTAAATATTTAATACGGAATTGCCTCTCAGGGGTTAATTACGTAATTAGGGACGTTTCTGTATGAAAATATCCTTAATTACGCGTCGAGTTGAGCTTAAATCGGCGAAAGATTTGAGCCGGCATGAGTGGGGCCTGCCATGTCCCTCTGGCTTTCAATTTGCAGCTTCTTTAAATAGTTTTATTAGCTTGGTTTTGGGTGTCCAAATTGTGTGTGGGGGGTTTTTCATTGCAATTTTTGCAGTGAATTGCTAGCACAGCAGCTGTACTTAACCTTGGCCTGGTCACGTAGGAATCTGAAGCAAGTAACATCCTGAAGATGGAGACTTCAATGCATTGAAGTCTCCATCTTTACGATGTTACTTGCTTCATGAAGATTCCAGAAATTGCAACCTGGTCACTTGCAAGATTATTCAGCGTTTTTGCTTTCCTTTTTGCAATGGTTGCATGCACATTCCTAATTTAGCCGTGCAGATTAATAATTTTGATCGAGGGAGGTGCGACACTGTCGGTTAAAATAGCCTGGCACTTGTATTTACTGAGGTCACTTTAGTTGAGGCACTCCATTGCAAGTGCAGTTTTAGAATGTCCGGTCCAGAACAGCACTTTCTTTTCTCGATTGCTCTCTTAGTGTCTGGAATTGCTTGATTGCTTTCTTAGTGTCCATAATTGCTTTGTGTGGCATCTCATGCATCATTTTTCTTTAGTATTTATGTTAATTTGGTGTCATTCCTTTTATAATAGGTTTCCTTCCCAATCCCTTCTTGAACATACGGCTCCCGTAATGACCTGGGTATGTGTGGAATCATTCCATAACAGTAACATGACAGTCCGGTCTTTCTCCCTGCGATTTCCCCCAGCCGAGACCCTGCGTTCCCACAGGGTCCCCAACTACGCTGGATAGAAACATGAGGTTAATAATAATTGACCAACAATAAACAAAACCACTTCCTTCTTCAGCAACGCTAAAAGTACAGGAAAAACCAATTTCCGAGGCAAGAATGCTTGCGGAGGTGCTCTGTAGAGCGATCTTTAATCCTAACCTAACCTTGCCTTATCTAGGACGCTTTGCCTTCTGGTATGTTTTTGATTAAGCAGTGAATTGGCAATTAACAAAGATGCAGGAGGAGTCCTAATTGACGAAAAGACTCGAGGTGTGGGGTTCTGAAATGCCGATTGTGAGAAAGGAATGTGTGCTTGAATTCACAGGGGAAATCAGACCTCATTGCACAGTGGCTGCAACACAGCCGAGCGTGTGTAAGAATATTTTAGATTGCAGAGTTGAAAAGAGCAGTGGTTTGTGTACAGTTCTCATTAACATAGGTTTAAATGAGGTGTTTGAATAACATTCGTCAAAATGTTTGCGAGGTTTTTTTCATGTGTGATATGCTGACACCTTTTCCATTGCTCTCAGGTTAAGCGAATGGAATGGCCCAGGGGGCAGCAGGACAGGTGGCTCAGCCCATTTCGTTTCCCCTGGAGGAGGCACGTCACCCCACTGCTGTTTCCCCGTTGATTGCCCCTGGGACTTTGTGATGTGAGTCTTGAAGGTACTCTCATGCGTCACGCTGTCTTCCCATTCGTCACTGTCTTCCATACGTCACTCTGTCTTCCATACGTCACTGTCTTCTTTGTTCACAAAGTAAGTCAGGTTGGCTTGTGTTCACGTCTCGTAAATTTGGTCAGTGTTGGTCCAGAGGAAATCAGTAGTTCTGTTATTATTATTATTATTATTATTATTATTATTATTATTATTATTCCTCTATTGAATTTTTATACTTTTTTCAGATCTCCTCCCATCCCCATACCCGTTTTCGGCCTTCAGTACCACAATGGAGGCTGAACGCAACCTCAGATTTGGCAGAGTTTCGAGCACAAGGAACCACCAATCGACTACTGTCCTCTGCCTCTTCGGTAAGCGATCTTTTTCTGTTCATTTCCTTTCCTCTCTTATCTCATCCACTTTTTTGGTCATTGGACAGAGCGGATGGCTGTTCCCAGGGTCATGTGGTGTCCTTGCCCTTTTAAATAGCCTGGTCCTATTTTTTTGACACCCACAATTATCTCCTAACTCTTTCTATCACCAATATATTCTTGTCTTCAGTCACGCATATTTATACTTATAGAAAGACTCGTTGCATCAAGGGAGGCCATTCATCAACATTATCAGCCGTTACCCTCAAGGCTGTAGACGTTGCAACATTTCCTTGCAATCTCCACATAATTATAACCAGTCCTCAACACCTCTTTTCATTCTTATATCTTTGCCACTTTTATTTCAGTTGCGTCTCCAGTTTATCATGACCTCTGAAGCCATAACTTTTATGAAGGCACTGTGGTAAGCCTGACTTTGTCTATTCTGAAGGCTCATGCCATTTACACAAGGTACATTTTCTGTTCAGGACGGCAGAAACACCAATATGCCGTAAATGTACCTCGCTGTAGAACTTCTCCAAAGTTCCTGAGGTCCTTTATTCCTCACACTCATGGACTGTGGAACAGTCTCCCTGACGATGTCCTGCAATTAGAACTTCAAAAGTTCAAGGGAAGATGCAATGCATTGCTACCCTAATACTATTCTCTTGGTATTTTAATACATTTTTATCTATTTATTAATTTATTTTTTCTTTTTAATGAGCAAGATCCCTTCTTTCTGTATTTCCCTTTACTTCCTCTTACTTCTTCCTAATGAGCACCTTCATATTCTTCGGAAGCTTGAATTTCAAGTCAATGGACCCTTTGGTGGGCTTGTTCCATATGAATAGGGTTCTTCATCTTCTGAATAATAATAATAATAATAATAATAATAATAATAATAATAATAATAATAATAATTATCTAACATGCAGTGCTCCACATGTCATGAAATCTCAGTCCTTGCGAGGTGGACATAAATGATGTTACGTAGGCATTTGGCCTTCATAGTTGGTGAAATACATTCAGTGTATTGAATATTAATTTTTCCTGTAGAATTTGCTAATAGTTTTATTTAATATCCATATTTCTTATTGGTGATGGAGTGTGTCTTTTTTTTAGTATGGCCTTGGAGGTTAGTCAGAAGTCAGGGAGAAAGATGCAACATTGGTCAAGTGTTTTTCTGTACAAAGATGGTTGTTAGTAGAGGCATTCTCATTCAGCCGATTTGATATATTCCGTTTTTTCTCATTCAGCCGATTTGGTATATTCCATTTTTTCAGGTCCTTTACAATAAGCAAATGTTAAAAGGAGATGCAATCAGGAATTGCCTTATGGACCTCACAGCAGACATGGAATCATTTTGTGTAAGTGCCACTGTAGGGGCTTTTTATAGTACACAATTGGGGCAGTATATATGATGGGAACAGTTTTGGAGGTTATTAAATGAAACTCTGACTTTCCTTAACCTAATTTATCTCCTTAATATTGCAGTGGCCTGAAGACCTTCAAACAGAACCTTATCCTAACTTGGCCAATATCTAACTTAGCCTAACTTAATATTATAGTTCATCAGAACTTATCCTGTATTCCACCTTAATACTACAAAAACCAGCAAAATACAGTATATATAAAAGATTAAATTGGTAGTCTGGTGCAAAAAATAATGACACATTTCTACAACAATTTCATTTCACCATAACAAAAACTTATTGGGCTCAAAACCACAAAATAAACTCAATAATTCATTTAAACTCTGCAAAATTACGTAAATGCACTAGCTTCATGAAAAGAAGCACATGACCACTGCAAACAAAGCCCAAATTACAGTAGATGGTTCATAATCAAATCAACCGCTGTTAATTTGGAACAAGTAGATTATGTCCATCCAACTTTCCTCTATGCTGAAAAATTCTCAGAAGTATCCGAACTTCTCAAGTCGTTTACACACTGGGTTGAAGGGGAGAAGCCACACTACTCCGACACAATACGAAACAAAAAAAAGTAAAAACAACGACTAATTAAACAATCATACACCAACGACACATTCATAAACACCATATATACACACACAAACTTAATAAGGAAACAAAAAAAATCAAACAAAAATACAAACATCACAACAAACAAAACGGAACAGTTATTTCATACAAACGTCTTTCGTCGTACAAACGCAAACTTAGCCTACCACACCACCACTATTCCCAATTCTGACACCATTGTTAGATAGGTGGTGGACCAATATTCTCAAAAAACAAAAACTCCAAATTAAGCTGTAATGTCATAAACTGGAACCCATCAAGTCTCGTAGATATGAGGCCTACAGTATAGCTAATTGTCCACAGCAACTTTCTCATGCATTGGCTTATTGGTTTGTGTAGGCTTTCAGTTCTTTTCAGAAATATTACCTGCCATTTAAAACTTGTTCATTTATCACTTCTGCTAATTTGAAGAGAGTTAATGGCCTCCTGTTTGACTGGGTGGTATTTCAGGATTCTGTTTTGGTGTTACTGGAAAGATGAAGGTCTCTTAGAAAGGTTTTGGGAGATGGGGAGGTCTGCTGTTACAGTGGGCTAGTACATTATAGACAAACATTATCACATATAGACAGAAAAAGCTTCTAAATTCTGTACCAGAATTCTCTTGTTCATTTGCTGTTGAATTCTGGAAGGTCTTGATTTCTGTGTCATTGTTCCAATACAGCGCTTTTAAGTTTAAAAGTCTTTGGTATTACTGAAAAGCATCACGAGCCATTGCCCTTGTATTTTTAAGATTGTTTCTGTATGTACTGTATGCGTTACATTATTTCTTTGTAATAATTATTATTATTATTATTGAGATATACTTTTCTGCATTCCCAAGTCACTGATCTATCAGGCATGTTCCATATGATTGTTCTCTTAATTTGAATGATGATAATGGTAATCAGTTTACAAAACAAATTTCTAAGGTGGCATATGTTTTCTAGTCTTATATTTGCGGCAAATTATGGTTTGAAATAAGTGAAAAACGCCATTTTACGTTGGCGTACCTTGTACCTTATATGGTACTCTTTCATTATCATTTCCTAATGAGATACGGTATGTTAGAATGGTCTTAAGTGGAAGGGAAAGTTAGAATGTCTGCGTATATCCGTGTTCTTGTTTAAACATATCTTATTTTGTATTTTTCTCATACGCCTGTATTTAGTTTGCATAAATTGTCAGTTAGTTCCTTTTGTTAAATTTGTTAAACATTTGTTAGATTTCATATCACCTTTTGCTCTTCCTGGAAGTAGGTCAAATGCTGTGGCCTCGTTACTTTTGTCAATATTTTTTTACTGTTGTTCATTGTCTTCTATAAATAGGCACTCATGTATGGTCCCCCAAGAAATGTTTGAATGTTGATGATAAGTTTGGGAAGGGCTCTTGTTAGTATCTACATAATGTTTTTGACAGATTTTTGACAGCTATTAACAATCTTGCCTGTTTTTCATTCAAGGTGTGTATTATCTAAACAGCATTTAGATTACAAAATTCCTATCATTAGTGTATTTTGAGTTTTGAGTTGTCATGGCCATGTGGTGAAACTGAGTTGGAATCTGCACTTTCCATTCCATTCCAACAAGGAATCCTCTCCAGGGACTGTAGGAATACAGCTGTACTCTCTCTGTTTGCTAAGTGCCTTCTTCTGTTGGTCTACCTACCAGGATCTTAAGGTCTTCACCAGTCTTGCATTTGGAAGATGGCTGGCTGCAATATCGACACATTCAGAGGACCTCCGTCAAAGAGGTCTTCGCCAGTCTTGCATTTTGCAAGATGACTGGTTGCTTTGCCAACTTCTGCTGTTTTATTTGCAACATTCCAAGTATTCACAATTGTTTTTTCCAAACTCACGGGCACTTTCTCTGGAATAAACTGTAGCGGGTCTGTGCCCCCAGTCGTCATCGTCTCGACCAAATATTTTCCCGCAGTAATTACTTCTCAGAGACATCACAGGAACTGCAGAACTTCATTAAATTATCTTTAGGCCTCAGAAGTCAGTTTGAGTCTACCTTGGGGAACATATTGGTCCTGCCTGCTGAAGAAGAAGCCTGGTGGCTTTGCCCCTATGTACCTCGTCCCCATCGGGGGTTCTTTGCGGTGTCCCTTCCATGGCCCCTTAGCTGCTATAACCCCTTCCATTCCCTGGACTGTACCTCCGTTCATATCCTCTCTCATCAGTCTTACTTTCCTCAACTCTCTCCTGCAGAAGGTGTTCCTCTTGTTACACCTTTCAGACCTTTTCACCCTCAGTTTTCCTTTAAGCGCTGAATGACCTTGTATGTCCCAGTGCTTGGCCTTTGGCCTAAATTTTACAGTCCATTCCATTCCATTCCAGCTTCAAGAAGGCACAAGTCTTACTGGTCCACACATACAAATGTCAAAGTATTTCTCCAAGAAGTCACTGACTTCAGCCATCCTTCAAGAAATGATGGCGGGTTTTTCAACCACTGGGCATATTAAGCCTGTCGTCTCAGTCTGATAGACACAATGAAAGGCGTATTATGATTGATTGGTTTATATGAAAAACTTGTTTTTTGTTATGTAAAGACTGTAGTTTTAGTCAAAGTAAATATAAGGGTTTACAAAGCCATATAATTTATGATTTTAATAAGATTTCAGTGTGCTAACCCAACGAGAACTTTTTGGCTAAATCATTTTCATAACTCATTTTCATCTTGCAAGGAAACTGCAATTTATACTGACATGGTCTGTTGATTCCATATATATTATCTTTCTGGTTTGTTATCCATGTCTTTGGTAACATTGCCCCAGCCCTTTCCCGGGTTCGTGTAACGATACGCAAATACTTGGTTTCTGGTTAGTGTTTGTACTTGGGTACGGACGCCATCCTACTTACAAACATTCAGAGACACAAACAAACAGGATCTCCAATTAAAATTGTGTTCAGAGCACTCCCCTTTGCCACCCGTAAGTTCAGATTCTGTATAGCGTGCCTATTCTGTACATACAGTGTAGTGTGTTTTAGGATTGGAACATACAGTACTGTCTTGATTTTGCAACGTACTGTACTTGAATAAGCATGAAGAGTACAGTAACCAGTTTACAAACAATTCAGAGTACAAACATCCGTCCGGAACGTAACTCGTTTGTAAGTAGGGTGGAGTCTGTATTCTTCTCTGCTAAGACTGATAGTTTCTATGAGGATTCCTGCTGTGTTTAACTTATAATCAGTATTATCCTAGAAGAAAGACTATGTTAGCTCTTCTTGTTGTACGTGACTTTGACACGTCAGGATGGATGTGGTATATTCTTATTCATTAGAGAGTTCAATCCCTGTCGAACTTCTCCAAAGTTCCAGAGGTCCTTTATTCCTTGCACCGTTGGACTGTGGAACAGGCTCCCTGAGGATGTCGTGCAATCGGAACTTCAAAAGTTCATGCAAAGATGCAATGCATTACTACCCTAATGCTATTATCCTTGTATTTTAATGCCTTTATATCTATTAATTTATAAGTTTATTTTTTATTTTGAAGTTATATACCTTTCTGTTTAGGACTTTTTTGAATATCATTTCTGCTACTTTTGATAAAAGGGTTATTGGTTTATTTTTTACCTGATGGTATTGCAGTATTCTGGGATTATTGGAACAGTGAATGCCACTTGAAAATGCTTTGGCATTACTGTATACTACCATTGCATTAACCTTCCTGCTCATTGCAGACAAACATTATCACATAAATACAGAAAGATGAATAACAGAAAGCAATAAGCGAAAGAAAAGGCGAATGAAGATTGCTGGGAGAAGCATTGACTTCTGGGAAATCGCACGGCAGAACGGAGGGTCATTTTAGCTCTGTAAAAGTACCTGGGGTTGCCCAGACTGGAAGCTTTCACTGAAAAAATAATGCAATTTATGAATAATGGGGTCAGAGTGCCCAATCAGCAATCAGTTTATTGCATTTTGAATGTCTGTAAATTCTCAACTTTCTGCATACAGTTTGGGTACTTCTGTAGACTGTAATCTGATCTGTGGATTATCTCCTTGACCTTCAATTATTTGTCCTCTTGCTTCGACCTTTTCCAGCCCAAATTCTTTATCTTGACCTTGTTCTAATTGTGACCTCTGGTTTATCGACACTTCGACCAATCCCTGCCCTTGCCTAGAAGCATGACTCAGTGATCAGAAACTTGTACCTCTATTAAATAGATTGCCAAACAAAGAATCATCCCTGCCAAGCCAGGTCAATTCAGGTCACATCTGCCATTGGTTACAAGCTTTAGTCTCTAATATATCTTAGATATTCATTAAGTTGTTCTTGTGCTTGTTGAATGCATTATTTTCCTCTTGCGTGACCTTGAAAGGTGATGCCCAAGGTTGAATTATTTGGCGTTTTTATTTTGTAGTCTCTTAAAAAATTGAAAGGGCCTTCTCCCAAAATTTGTCAGACTGCATCTTTTCATTTTTCAACTTTAAATCCATTTTTGTTTGTGATTTTATCTTGAGTGCTCCCTGTATTTACACAATTTCTTTGTTGCAGATATTCCGATTGTGCCGTTGGCCACCAGTACAACGTTATTGCACGGCTAAGGTCAAGCTGCGAAGATCTTCCAGTGGTTTGCTCATCGTCAACTCGAAATTGATCTATTATCGTTGCGTAGGGGTTTTTATGGTCTAATTATTATGTCACGTTTTCCCCAGTGTCCTTTTAATAAACCCTTGAAGTTAATCGTACTTAATAAAGATAATGAGGTCGTGTGATAGTGTGATAGTCACTGTAACCTCACGTGGTGGAGTACCAGCATCCAGATTCCATCTAGAATAGAAAAATTTCTCATTCATTTGTCTGTTAAACTCTGAAATGGTCTTTTTGTATAAGTCTGAGGTGGTGTTCTTGCATATACTGCTGTTTCCAATGCAGGACTTTCAAGTTTAAAATTGTCTGTGAAACTGATATATAAAATATTAAGAACAATTGGCCCCCTGTAATTTGGATTTTTCAAGTGTTTTTGTAATTGCTGTGTACTGTAATTTTTTAATAATTATTATGGTATTTTTGTACTGTTCTGTGTTCCCATTTTGTAAATGAATATCATAGTGTGTGGAAAGTTGCTTTTGCAAGTCAGTGATTGATGTTCACTTGTTATGTTGTTATAATTGTAAGAACTGAGTTCACAATTCAATGCCCAGTTGGCATATCTTTATAAAGCCTTGTGATAAGTTGAAACTTTGGTTATTTTATTTGTACTCTGCAGTGCATAATTATATAGCTGATGAAAATCTTACTTTGTAATCATCAATTAGTGTTGGAATGTTGTAGAATGTTAGAAAGGAGAGAGAATCATTCAAAATGAATGTTTGGTATTTTAAAGTGCATTCTCTCTGGGCCAGCAATATGTATAGAATTTTAAGAGAGGTTTTAACCAGACCACTTAGTTAGGATTCTCGTCTCACAGTAATAGACTTTTGGTCACAGTAGTCAAATTTTGTGACCACTATGACCAAAATTGGCCAAAATTGAAGGTTGTGCTATTTTATGGGAGATTAAATTGTCAAAAAATGCCCAAAATTCATGAAAAATGGTGGAATTTGGATCAGGTTAGGTCAAGTTGGTTCACATTTTTTAGTTTTTTGATGAGTTAATGCCTCTGTAATGAGTTATAGAAGGCTTTAGTAAATTTTGGGGCCATCAAATTGTCAAAAATGCCCCAAAATTGTGAAATTTGGTCAATTTTTAACACATCTGTATTGTAGTCATTTGAATTTTTTGTGTGTGATGAATTTGTAACAAATTTTGCCTAGTTTTCCTTAACACGTTTTGGGGAAACGTAAACAGATATGTAATTGTAATAACCACATTGCCCTCTTAATGTTGCCGAGGTCAGGTTGGCAAAGTGACCTTGTTCTTGTACTCTGGATGTGGATTCAAATCCTTCCATGGACATCAGAATTACTGTACTCCATATTCTTGCATTTGGACTCTAGGCTTTGCGCCGACAAGCACATCTGAAAAGTCTGAAGAATTGAAGTCAAATCTAACTTTACCAACTTAAAAAATCTAAAAACTAATTATTACACCTAAATTTAACTCATGAAATCAGTGTAGGTGAAACTGATGGACATTTTTACAGAACACCTTAAGCTTCTAAAATTGAATTTTTGGGCGAACACTCTATTTCTAGATTGCTATCTGCTAAGTGACTTTCCACAGTAAAAGGTTGGTTTTGGTACCATTATGAAGCTGAATGCGTGTACATTATTTGGATATATTCATAAAAGGAAAAGAATTTCATACTATAACTCAAAATGATTTGTGAAATTGGCTGAAAATCTCTTGATGACACCTTTGTATCAATGGAATGTGAAGTTTTTCTAGGTCGCTATCTGCTAAGTGACTTTCCACAGTAAAAGGTTGGTTTTGGTACCATTATGAAGCTGAATGCGTGTACATTATTTGGATATATTCATAAAAGGAAAAGAATTTCATACTATAACTCAAAATGATTTGTGAAATTGGCTGAAAATCTCTTGATGACACCTTTGTATCAATGGAATGTGAAGTTTTTCTAGGTCGCTATCTGCTAAGTGACTTTCCACAGTAAAAGGTTGGTTTTGGTACCATTATGAAGCTGAGTGCTTGTACTTTGTTGGGGTATGTTCATGATACACGAATTTGGCTGAAAGTTGACCCCAGTGACTTACAAGTATCTGTCATTTGTAGAGGTTTTAAACCAACTTCGGCTCATCATTTTGATGTGTGAGACTTGTTGTATTCCTTTTGTGAAGGTATATTTATAAAATACAAGTATTAAGCTTTACGATGACACCAAAATCATAATTTTAACAACTTTTTAAAACTTTAATTCGATCTAGTTTTCCCATCTTATTGAGGCTGTTGATATATAAGTCAGTGTCATCAGGAGAAGATTTTCAGCCAATTTCACACATCATTTTGAGCTATGGTATAAAGTTATTTTCATTTTATGAACACAGAATAGTAAAGTGCAAGAATTCAGCTGTACAATGGTACCAAAACCAACCTTTCGCTTTGGAAAGTCACTTACCACAAAGCGATCTAGAAAAATATTGTATTTGCTCATAAATTCAAATTGAGATTCTAAATACGTTCTGTAAAGATGTCCGTCAGTTTAACCTACACTGTTTTTATGAGTTAAATGTATGTGAAATAATTAATTTTTAGATTTTCTAAGTTGGTAACGTTAGGTTTGAGTTCATCGACATACTTGTATAGTGAGTTGTTGTATATATTCTGTACCAGACTTCTTTTGTTTCAGCCTTGTTCTGGTCGATATCTTTGTGAAATTGGGTCAAATGTGGTCTCAGTAGGCAGATGTCAGGTCATTTTATATGTGGAATTTGTAAAGTCTGGTCAAAGCAGGTCTCTGCAGGTCAATTTGTGTGTGAAATTGGGTCAAATCTGATCTCAGTAGGCAGACGTCAGGTCATTTTTGTTTGTGGAATTTGTTAAGTCTGGTCAAAGCAGGTCTCTGCAGGTCAATTTGTGTGTGAAATTGGGTCAAATCTGATCTCAGTAGGCAGACGTCAGGTCATTTTCTATGTGGAATTTGTAAAGTCTGGTCAAAGCAGGTCTCTGCAGGTCATCTTCTTTGTGAAATGGTGTAAAACTTGATCTAGGGCCATCTTCAGGTCAGTTGCTCTGTGGAACTGGTTCAAATCTTAGAAGTGTTTTTATATTTGTCACTTATAAGGTCAGCTTAGAAGTACATTAGATGGGTCTTGGTGGTGCAGTGGGAAAGGCAATATACTGTATTCCATTCTAACATTTAGGTATGGGGCTTAGCGTCCACTCTGTGGTCTGTGAGAAATGGAGAACCCAGTCTCCACAGCTCGTCACCAAAGTCTGGGATTTGGTCTGTTAATTCAGCCTGTTTTAACAGCTTTTCGGTTTAATAAATGTTCCAGGGAATATTCCTCGTTATAATTGTTTGCTTCTCCTGTGGTTTATGCCGTTGTGTAGGCCGAGACGAACTACTTTTTAGACATCCTTGTTCATCAAAGAGGTCCTTTAGGCTGTGAGGCACAGCCATGCTGTCCCGCAGCTGAATATTCCATAGTCGTGGGTTTTTTTCTGCTTTTAGATGTGTCTCTAAGGATTTGAAAACATCCGATTGCAAAAATATGTTACTTTGTCAGCATGTTGGTGAAAGACAGTGGTCTCCATCTTTCCCTCTTACATCTTCCTTTTCCTAAAACTTCCAAAGGATCTTTCTCTCTTTTATTCCTTTAAATCTTCAGCTGAAAACCCGTATGGACAAAGTTAAGGGACTATTAACCCAAGAGGGCTCCGAAGGGAAAGGTAAACTATGGGAAAAGTTGATCAATAATCACGCAGGAATAGAAAATAAAATTGGCGCTCCTGAAAGACAGGAGACGTCAGCAGAGAAAAGAGATGAATTTGCACCTTGTTTAAATATTTGGAGATTGGTAAAACTTGTAAAACTATATAGTAGTAGAGAAGATAAAGCTCCTATCCCGTAGAACTTTGTCACAGGGTAGTCTAGGATGTCGTTCAATCGGAACTTGATAAGTTCAAGCCAAGATGCCATATTTTCCTTGCATTTTAATACATTTTTATCTATTTATGAATTTATTTTTCCTTTTGTAAAATAAGTGGGAGCTGTCATTTCTGTATTTCCCTTTACTTCTTCTCAATGAACACCTTAATAATCTTTGGAAGCTTCTGGAATTTCAAGTCAGTGGCCCCTTTGGTGGGCTTGTTCCATATGAATAGGATTCATCTTATGAGTAATACTGCATTTTATATTAATAATAATTTAGCTGTGGAGTTTATTCTTTTCCTAAATCAACAGGGAACTGGAGATCTGTTTAAGATGTTATTTAAATTTTTGTGTGTTTATGAAGTATTCCAAGGTGGTGTATATTTACATAACTTGTAATTGTGGTCTGCGGAGTGTTGTAAATATTATTATTTTTATTTTGCTTAATACAAATCCACAATTATATAGTAAACTACATTACGATGTAAAACACAAAAGCGAGGACTTTCGAACACCTGGACGGTGTTCCGAATCAGTGTTTGCGTTAAAAAACACTTGAAAAACACCGTTCGAAAACTGCTTTTGTATTTTACCTAGTAACATAGTTTACTATATAATTGTTGACTTTTATTGCACAAACTTTTTCCTGAGACTGATTTTCTTAGCATTATTATTATCACTAGTATTATTACTGTATGACAGTTTTACATTTTTTTTCTGCTGAGTTCCTGTGGCCCCAAAGAAGGCTTGGACGACCCACAGCCTGCTTAGCAGTGGACGAGCAGAGATTTGAGGGGGACAAAAGTCCTATGTGGTGGTTGGCTTCTTCGTTACCGCTGTAATATATTTCATATTACAGCAAAACTGTAATTCACCGAATTCACTGTACTTTCTGAAACATTAAAAAAAGACAGGTAACATCACTGCCCTAAGATGGAAGACTGCATTATCTGCAAAAATACAAAACAGAGAAAAATGTTAGATACTCCGTTGCCTTACCACTGATTTTGCAG